>JAKSZT010026914.1:12348396-12391029 GCA_026826555.1 Tolypeutes matacus | reverse complement strand
GAGCCTCCCACCTACCTATGTGCCAGGTGTGCATGAAATCTAGGTGGTGCTGCAACTCCTACCCTACAGCTCAATGGACTCATCCAAGTCACCTGGTGAGGAGACAACAATGGGCAATGGCCATCCCAGGGAATGGAGAGGGCCTGCATCTGCAGGCAGGATCATCCCACCCACCATATCCATGGGATATAAGCCCTCTCTCACTTGGAGTTGGAGTGGACATCACCATCCCAGTGCCCTCAGGATTGGTGGAAGAACTATGGACTAGAGTGGACTTGATGGTATTCTCTTGTTCACATATGGTGATTCTAGCAATGCAAGAAATTATAACAATGAGGTGGAGCCAGTGGCCACTTGACACTTTTGGGGTAGGGAGGGGACGAGCAGTTGAAATACAGTGGCTTCTTTGGGAGTTGGAGGTTATCCTGAGTACTGTTGTGGCAACGGATGTAGGCTATTTTAAATCAGCACACACCACTCAGAACTGAGTGGGAGAGAGTGTGGTCTACAGTGTGAACTGTGGTCTATGGTTGGTGGCAAGGCTCCAGGATGTGTAAGTTCATTGAGGGTGGTGGGCCACACTGTGGGAGATGTTTGTGTGGGATGTGGTGGGAGGTGTGGGAGGTGGGCAACATGGGAATCCCAGTGGGTTCCGTGTAATATTTTGGGTAATCTAAGCACCTCTTAAAATATATGTATATATATATATTTATAAATAACATTTTTGTAAGCAAATACACATATATGCATATATATTTATATATCATTTTGCAAATGTTTGTATGTATTGTGAGAATTTTGATTTTTACCCATAAAAAAAAAAAATATATATATATATATATATCTTTCATGTCTCTATATGCTCAGATTTTCCTCTACATTCTTGAACATATGGACTATAATTATAACTGCTTTAATGTCCTTGTCTCCTAATTCTATCATTTGTGTCATTTCTGACTCTGTTTCTATTGACTGCTTTTTCTCTTCATTATGGGTCATATTTTTCTGTTCCTTTTTGTGCTTGGTAATTTTTTATTGGATCGAGACTTTATGAATTTTACTTTGTGGGGAGCTGGCTAGTGCTCTAAATATTCTTTTATTTATTTATTTATTTATTATTATTATTATTTTTAATTTCTTTCTAAATATTCTTAAGTTCACTTGTGTAATACAGCAAAGTTACTTGGAAACAGTTAAATCATTTTGAGGCTTGCTTTCAAGCTTGAATAGCTGGGACCAGAGTAGCCTTTGTTTTAGGACTGATTTTGCCTCACTACTCAATGTCTCATGAATTATGAGGGTTTCCACTCTGGTTGGTGGGACATGAACTACTCCTGGTTCTTTGTCAGTTCCAAAAATAGTTCACCTCTCTCCATTTAGGTGATTCTTTCCCCAACACACAGCTTCTATCAGTACTAAAGGAGTGCCCTCTGCAGATCCCTGGAGTTCTCTCTCTACACCTCTCTCCTGTCCAGTACTTTGTTCTGTAGACTCTAGTCACATGGCCTCCTTGAACTCCCACCATTGTCTCCTCAACTCAGGGAGACATCTGGGTTCTCCCTTTCTGCACTGTGGCTTTGATACTCTTCTCAGACGGTGAGCTACCATGATTTTAAGGCCCACCTTGTTTGTTTCCTAGCTCTCAGGGATCACTGTCCTGTGCTGCCAGATGTCCAATGACTGAAAACAGTTTTTTTTCATAAAAATTTTCCAGTTTTTTAGTTGTTTCAGGAAGGAAGGTAAATTTAGTCCTTGGTAATCCATCATGATCAGAAGTGAAAGTTCCTATCCTGAATCTTATAGTGATCATTTCCTTATATTACTGTATAATTTTATTACCCAAGTGTACATTTCTAGACACTCTGGTTTAGTCTTGCCCATTCAAAATTTATTATACATCATTTAAGTCTTATATATTAAATATACATTCCTTATCCAACCCTTACTTTTCCTTTCATTTTATCTCTTGAAGAACTAGACTGTTTGACCTGTAGAGTTTCCCACAGTCTGGATTTTTCTGATGCATATTTGGTGTGTAGTCAGACACATTGCTCTGGTGTTTTGTATTTCCTGCAAATGGGCTGCTGGATCCACCAGTTTGATCAGATTTGGGTTCAATACCTTTGGGAAGACTACAGTGCTGCTGTACTCTTTCATCAGAAGGCACATAATATCTGGTTGTCTCTTTTGTGTGTGTGTGATGTTAGCAGTTGTGAATGCTTAATACCTAAATTTATAAATTCATTGGGGATTGTAAAATGGTGATAGATTCTAATTCATTCATTTCTTTTTCATTTATTATTTGGAGTACCTTTTTAAAGAGATACTTTTCCTCATCTACTATTTGATTATCCATCAAATTTATGGAAAAGACAGGATAAATGCTTCATTCAAGATAATGACTTGGTTTTATATCATTCTCTCATGGTGACCTTAGTTTTTTAAAAAATCATTTTTAATGTCATTATTAATTCATTAATGGATGAGTTTCAATAAATTGCAATTATTATCCTCTTTGAAGCTCAAATTCATTCATCTCTGGCTGTTGAGAGTCTCTTCAAGTTGGCTTCTGAGTCCTTTTAAACAACTTAGCAGCTTAATAACTTCTTCCCTATCTACTATGACAGGTGTTTCAGGCTCATGTTGTACATTTCCTGCCCCAAAGCAGAAATCAGCAATTTCCCCCAAGAAACCCTAGTTGCTTTGGACATAAAATGATATTTCATGCCATCTGAGATCAAGGGATGACCATTTATTTTAGATTGGTCATTGTTTTCAGGCCCTTCAGTGAACAGAGCTAATATATAGATGTGTGTGTGTATAAAATATCTTATGAGTTCATGTTGATTCTACTAATTCATGACCACAGAGTTTTAAAACTCAACCTCTCCTATATTACATCTGAATCTCCTCTCTCCCACACCAAAAATTTTGTTTCTCAAGGACACAGAGATGATAAATTAGACATTCCATAATTACTCCTTTACTTTATCCCCCATTCACACAAAACAGTCCCAGAATAACAATACTAATACTATCACCAATTCTATTACTGAGATGAGTTAAAATACTATTTTGCATATGGTCTCCCATTTAAAAATAATTAACTGTATCTACATTGTTCAAACTTCAGTCATTACACACCGTAAGCTCTCCCTTTAGTATTTGCTTTATAAATAGCTACATATTTACTGCTTACCAGCAGTCCTTATGTTAATGTTTCTTAATTATTTTGCTTGTCTGAAGTTCATTCTTTGGTATATTTCTTAGAAAGGGCTCATGGGACCAATATTCCCTAAGTTTTTGCATGTTGGTAACAGTTTGTGCCCTTTATACTTGAATGCCATTTTTGCTGTGTATGAAATCCTTGGCTCATATTTTCGTTTCTTGAGTATCTTAAATATTTTTCTGGCATGAAGCATTGGTATAGAAATGTTTGATGATATTCTACTATTCTTTTCCTTATAACCCATTTCGTGTTTTTGATTAGATGCCCAATGGATTTTTCTCTTTTATCTTGACTGTCTAGTGATTTTATTAGAATAGGTCATTCTGGGTTGATATTCTCAGGTACATGGTATGTTCTTTTAAAATGTAGTTTTAAAGTTTTTGTACTTCAGAAAACTTTTCTTGAATTACAGTTTTTGGTATTTGTTGTGTTCCTTAGTTTTAGGTTTTTTTTTTTTCTTCATGGTCTTCTATTACCCATATGTTGAATCATCTTTGCCTATATTCAGTATTTGTTACTTTTTCTCAAATCCTTTTTATCACATTTTTTAAAAATACTTTTTTATTTTTAAAATGTCCTCCCTTTCATCCTCTGTTTCTCTGAAGGCATTATCTATTGTATTTATTTGCTTTTGGGTTCCTTTTAGTTTGATGTATATTCCTGAAATAATTTTTTCTTTTATTTTTAATTCTTTTCTTAGTTCTGTCACCTTATTTCTGAGTTGCTAATTCTTACTTATGCTGTTATTTTATGTCTGATGTCATTTAAAATGCCATTTAGTTCATTTAAAAATAGAAATTACGGTTTCGATCAGTTCTGTGGCTTATTTTTCTGGTGTGTTTTTATTGTCCGTAAGGATGTTACTCTGTTTCTAATTTTCGTTTTCTTATAATAATCTTGTATGGGATTTGACCTGCATGTTTTTCTTTTGCTCATTTTCATGTGAAATTAGTTTTACTGAGCCTTTAGAAAGGGGTATGGTTCAGGGTAGCTTTTCTAACTTCCTAGAGCTCCCTCTTCTGTTGCTTTTGTATAGTGTTAAAAATGTTAAGTCTGCGATTTCCTGGCTCTTCCTCTTCCCTACTTTTGTCTAGACGTTCTCTTTTGTTCACCTCTATTGTCCCAGCGGGGGAGGGGGGCTCTGTCCTGGAAGGGAGCCCTGGCAGGTTAAGTGTGAGACCTCAGGGATGAGACTGCTCCCGGCCCTTCAGACCTTACTGCGAACCGCTTACACTCGCCAGGGGGTAGAGCCTTCTTTCTACCAGCTGCTAAACTCCAAGCGACCCGTTCTGCATTTCCAGGCAATAGCTGTGGGTTATTCTGGGGTTCCTGCTCTCAGATTTATCAGATGCCCTGTTGCTTTTCTCAGCTTTCTTCTGTCTGGTGCTGATACGATGCAGGTTTGTGGCTACTGTTGCTTTATCCTCAAACATGTATTTTGGCATTTGTGGGGATAACTTATCACCCAGCTTTTCCTTAATTGAGGTATAATTTACAAACAATAAAATGCACATATCTTCAGTGTTAGGATGAAAGAGTTTTGACAACGTCTGCACTCACCTTGTCACCAGGTTATATAGTAAATATTGTCTATGTTTTTTTTTAAATTTTTTTATTTTTTAAAGATTTTATTTATTTATTCATTTATCTCCCCCTTGCTGCTTGTGCTCGCTGGGTCAGCTAACCAAGCCGTGCAGGCGGGCTTGCCTTCACCAGGAGGCCCCGGGAACCGAACCCGGGGTCTCCCATATGGTAAACGGGAGCCCTACTGATTGAGCTACAGCTGCTTTCCTATGTTTATTTTTAATTGAGATAAAATTCACATAACATATTTTCACCATTTTAATCCTTTTAAAGTGTGTAATTAAGTGGTTTGTAGTGTATTCACACTATTATCACCATCTCATTCCAGAACATTTTTATCATCCCCAAAAGACGACCCATATATATTAAGCCGTCACCCCCTTTACTCCCCTCCCTCCAGCCCCTGGCAACCACTCATCTACCTTCTGTCTCTATGGATTCGCCTGTTCTGGACATTTCATATAAACGGAATCAGACAATATATAGCCTTTTGTGTCTGGCTTCTTTCACTGAGCACAATGTTTTCAAGGTTCGTTCACATTGTAGCGTGTAAATGTCAGAGTCTGGTTTTGAAACCAGGCGTTTTATTCCAGCACTCGCGCTTGCTCTTGATAGCTCCACTGCACGGCGTCCTAATCTAAAGGACAGAGAGTACAGTGATGCTGAGAATAACAAATGAAAGCCTTTGCTGTGTACGGTGATGCTGAGAATAACAAATGAAAGCCTTTGCTGTCAAGTCAATTCACAAATTAGTCTTGTTCTTGATACAACATTTCTGGTTGATAAAACAAATCTAAAATTATTGAACAAGTAATTTTCATATATGCAAATTATTTTTACAAATTTATTGGGGTATAATTGGAAAATAAACTGCACATATTTAATGTGTACTATTTGATAAGTGTTAGTGTACAAATATACCCGTGAAACCATCACCACAACCAAAATAATATTTTCATCGTTGCCAGATTTTCCTCATGACCCTTTGTAATCCTTCCCTCCTTCCCTCTTCCTCCCCAAGCAACCACTGATATGCTTTCTGTTACTATATATTAATTTGCATTTCTGAGTAATGCAAAGTAGATGGAATCCTAGAGTATGAACTCTTCTTATTAATATTGTTGTGTGTATCAGTAGTTAATTTCTTTTTAGGGGACGGATGTGGCTCAAATGGTTGGGCGTCTGTCTCCCATATGGAGGGACCTGGGTTCGATCCCCGGGACCTCCCGGTTAAAAAAAAAATAATAACAAATAAATAAAATAAAATAAAAAAATTTCTTTTTATTGCTGGGTAATAGTCTATTGTATGAATATATCACAATTTGTTTATACAATCACTTGTTGATGTACTAGGTTGTTTCCATCTTTTGGCTATTACAAGTGAAATTGCTATGAACATCTGGGTACAAGTGTTTGTGTGCATATATATTTTGTTTCTTTTGGGTAAAACCTGTGGATGGAATAGCTGGATTGTATTGTATGTGTAATTTTTTAAAACTTTTTTTTTCTTTATTTTTTCCCACCCCTCACCCCCCGTTGTTTTGTGCTTGCTATCTGCTCTCTGTGTCCATTCGTTGTGCATTCTCTGTGTCTGCTTGTCTTCTTTTTAGGAGGCACCAGGAATCGAACCTGGGACCTCCCATGTGGGAGAGAGGTGCTCAATCGCTTGAGCCATCTCTGCATCCTACTTTGTTGTGTCTCTCGTTGTGTTTCCTCTTTGTGTTTCCTTGTTGCATCATCTTGTTGCTTCAGCTCACCGTGCCAGCCCATTGCGCCAGCTTGCTGTCTTTCTCGTCTTCTCTAGGAGGCACCGGGAATTGAACTTGGGACCTCCCATATGGTAGGCGGGCGCCCAAATGCTTGAGCCACATCCATTTCCCTGTATGTGTAATTTTTAAAGAAACTGCCAAACTATTTTCAAAGCAGTTGTACAGTTTTACATTCCCATCAATAGTGTATGAGAGTTTCAGTTCCTTGAGTTTTTTCCATCTTAACACATTTTAAAATTGAAAATTTAACATAGATACAGACAAGTGCGGACATTGTAAGTGTAGAGTTTGATATTCTGTCACAGAGGGAATGTGCTCACGTAACCACCACTTGGATCAAGAAATCAGAAGCTCCCATAGAGCTCCCCAGCAGCACTATCAATCTCCACCGTCCTCCCCCGAGTAAGTGGTATCCTGGCTTCTATCATCATATGCATGGAATCATATGCTGTGTATTCTTTTGGGCATGGCCTTTTCTGAGAGCATTGTGAAATTCATACATTTTGCTGTATGTAGCAGTGCCTTTTCATTACTGTATAGCTTGTGATTGTATGAATATATCACAATTTATATATCTGTTCTAATGAAGGTGGACATTTGGATTGATTTTAATTGGGGACTATTATGCATAATACTGCATTGAACTTTCTTGAACCCATCTTTTGGTGAATATATGCACTCATTATTCTTGGGTATACATCTAATAGTGGAATTGCTAGGTCTTAGGAATGACTTTTAGTAGATACTACTTTTAAAGAGTTACAAAATGGTTTTTACTAATCATTACTCCCACTGTATGAATGGTTCCACATTCTTGCAAAGATATGTGGTCATTTAAATGATGAATGTATAATAGCATCCCATTGCAGATTAAATTTGCATTTCCCTAATAACTGAGATTTTTCCTCTTTGTGAAGTGCCTATTTAAAGCTTTGTCCTTTTTATGTTTGGTTTATGCCCTTTCATTGATTTGTAGGTGTTCTTTGTGGGTTCACATTGCAAATGTTTTTTCCCCACATTGTGGCATGCCTTTCACTCTGTTTTCCAGAGTGACCGTACCATTTTACATTCCTATAGACAATGTTTGAGAGATCTAGTTTCTCCATAGCCTCACAAGATTTGGTATGATCACTTACTCATCTTCATTTTAGCTGTACTGACAGGTATGTAGTGATATCTCATTGTAGTTTGGATTTGCATTTCCTTAATGACTAATGATGTTGAACATATTTTCATGTTCATATTTTTAGTTATTGGTCATCTGCATCTCCTCTTTGGTGAACTATCTGTGCATGTCTTTTGTTCATTTTTTATAATTGGCTCCTTGCTTTTTTTTTCTGTTGAGTTTTGAGAGTTTTTTATATATTCTAGATATGTGATTTGCAACTATTTTCTCCCAGTCTGTAGCTTGTGTTTTCATCTTCTTAATAGGATTTTTCACAGCATAGCAGTTTTTAATTTTCATGAAGTCCAAATTAACATTTTCATTTATGGGTCTTTTTTGTGTGTTATGTCTGAGAACTCTTTGCCTGGCTCTATATTCCAAAGATTTTCTGCTATGATTTCTTCTAAAAAATTTATAGTTTTACATTTTCCATTTAACTCCATGATCTGTTTTGAATTAACTGTTGTAAAATGGGTGAGGTTTAGGTTAAGTTTCTTTTTCTTTCTTTTTCCTATTTATATCCAATTATTCATGTATCATTTGTTGAAAAGACTGTCCTTCCTCCATTAAGTTGCTTTTGCACTTTTGTCAAAACTTAATTGGGCCTATTTGTATTGGTCTATTTCTGGGTTCTTTCTTTTGCTCCGTTTATCCATGTGTCTATTCCTTCATCAATACTACTCTGTCTAGGGAAGCGGCTATGGCTCAATCAGTAGGGCTCCTGTTTACCATATGGGAGGCCCCGGGTTTGGTTCCCGGGGCCTCCTGGTGTGGGTGGGCCCACCCGCGCGGCGTGGTTGGCTGACCCGGCGAGCACGGGCAGCAAAGGGGGGCATAAATGAATAAATAAATAAAATCTTAAAAAAAAAAAAAAACTACTCTGTCTTAATCACTGTTACTATGTCTTAACATTAGATAGAGTGGTTAGAGTGATTCGTCCCACTTTATTCTTCTTTTTGAAAATGGCTTTAGCTCCTCTAGTTCCTTTGCCTTTCCATATAAATTTTAGAATAAGCTTGACTATATCTACAACAATTTTTCTGGGATTTTGATAGCTATACATTATGCCACTAGATCAATTGGGGGAGAACTGACATCTTTACTATGTTGAGTCTTTCAATTCATGAGCACTGTTTGTCTCTCCATCTATTTATACCTTCTTTGATTTCTTTCATCAGCATTTTGTAATTTTCAGTGTACAATTACTATATGTGCTTTGTTAGATTTTTACCTAGGTATTTCATTTTTAGAGAGCCATTGTAAATTATATTTTTAATTTTAGTTCCCACATGTTCCTTGCTTGTGTATGGTAATCTGATTGATTTTTTAAAACTATTCACAGTAAAAGTTTATTAATTTGAATCCATTTATTAATAATCTTTAATTATTCAGAAAATAATAGGGCTAAATTATATTGCATATTTTATAAAGAAAATTATTATATAAATTCTGAGAGTGTGATTAAATTAACACAAAAGTGCTACCATTTTGAAAATGGATATTAGTAAATGACATATATTACTTAAAGTATTCTTCTGTGCTGCAAAAGCCCTTGTGGGGAGGAGGAAATACAAGCTACAGACTGGAAGAAAATATTTGCAAATCATATATATATATATATATATAAAGACTCAGATCTACAATATAATCTAAAATGTATATAGAATTATTATAGCATTTAGAAAGATTCTAGTTGGTAGATCTCTTTTTTCAATTGAAATTTGTATTGAGATAATTGTAGATTCACATGCAGTCAGTTGGAAAGCATAATACAGAGAGATAGGGCATATAACCTTTACCCTGTTTTCCTCTAAGGACGGATTTTGCAAACTGTAGTGCAATATCACAGTCAGGATATTGACATTGATGCAATCTACCAATCTTAGTCACATTTCCCATTTTCCTTGTATTCATGTGTGTGTGTTTAATCCTATGCCCTTTTGTTACACATGTAGGTTTATGTACCCACCACAGCAGTCAAGATACTGACCAGTTCCATCACAAGAATCCCCCACATTGCATTTTATAACCACACCCATCTCCCTCCTGATTCCTCCGCAAACCTCCACCCCCAACCCATGGCAACCACTTATTGTTTCTCTGTTTCTAAAACTTTGTCATTTCAAACATTTATATAAATAGAATCATACACCATGTATGCTTTGGAGATTGGATTTTTTTCACTTAGCATCATACCCTGAAGAGTCATCCAAGTCATTCAGTCCATCCATAGTCTGTCCCTTTCTATTGCCAAGTAGCATTCCGTGGTAGGCATGACCACAGTGTGTTTAACCGTTCATCCGATGAAGGGCGTCCGGGCTGTTTCCAGTTTTTTACTCTTTTTTTTTTTTTTTTTTTACCGGGAGGTACCGGGAATCGAACCCCGGTCTCTCCATATGGTAGACAGACACCGAACCTCTTGAGCCACATCCGTTTCCCCAGTTTTTACTCTTATATATAAAGCTGCTGTGAACATTGATGTGAGCACAAGTTTTCCTTTCTCTGGATAAATGCTGAGGAGTGCAATTAAAGGGTTGTATGGAAATTACATGTTTAGTTTTTACAAGAAACTGGCAAACTTTCCTAGAGTGGCTGTGGGGTTTACATTCCCACCAGCAATGTAAGAGTGATCCAGTTTCTCCACATCCTCGCCAGCTTTTGGTTTGTCATTATTTTTTATTTTAGTCATTTTGATAGGTGTATAGTGATATCTCATTGTGGTTCTGTAGCAGTTTGGCAGTTTGATATAGTTATGAATTCCAAAAATAGATATTGAATTATGCTTGTAAACTGGTCTGTTCCTCTGGGCATGATTAAGTTTTTTGTTTTTTTTTTACTGGGAGGTCCTGGGGATTGAACCCAGGTCCTTCCATATGGGAGACGGATGCCCAACCATTTAAGCCACATCTGCCCCCTGGCATGATTAAGTTTTGATTAGGGCTTTGATTGGGCCTCATCAGGAGGGTGTTGAGCCCCGCCCATTGGTGGGTGGGGTCTCAAATATAAAAGACATGGCAAAGGACAGAGTTGGAGTTTTGAGTTGGAGTTCTGATGTGGTCTTGAGCTGGAGCCCGAGGAACCATACAGAGGAGCTTGGTGGTGGGGAAGGAGAGAAGGCTCTGGGAAAAGAGACGAGCCATTCGCCTGACAGTTCACAGCTGGCCTTAAGAGAGGCAAAGGCTAGAGAGCCTCCTAGTTTACAGCTGACCTTGTGGAGGAAACAAAGGGGCTGATCTGGGAGAGAAACAGAGCCCCAGGAAGAGAGGAACCCAAGAAGCTTGAACCCTGGCAAACATCAGCAGCTGTCTTGCTCTGACATGTGGCAACAGACTTTGGTGAAGGAAGAAACTTATGCTTTATGGCCTAGTAACTGTAAGCTTCTACCCCAAATAAATACCCTTTATGAAAACCAACCGATTATTGGTATTTTGCATTAGCACCCCTTTGGCTGACAAATACAGGTTCTAATTTGAGTTTCCCTAATGGCTAATGATATTGAACATCTTTTCATGTTTTTATTTCCCATATCTGTATCCTCTTTGGTGAAATGTCTTATCATGCTTTTTACCCATTTTCTAATTTCTAATTGGATTGTTTGCTTTATTACTACAATATTTGAGAGTTCTTTGAGAGTTCTTTATGTATTCTAGTCTTTTGTTGGATATGTGGGTTGCTATGTTTTTAGTGTCAAATCTAAGAACTCTTTGCCTAGGCTAGACCCCAAACATTTCTCCTATGTTTTTTCCAAAAGTGTTTTTTTACATTTAATATTTAAGTCCATGATCCATTTTTTTTTTTTTTTTGTAATGGATACATGTAAATTTTTTTTTTTTTTTGAATCAATATATTACACAATATATTTGGTTCATAGTAATGCATTCATACAGTGTTTCTCCTTTTGTGTCTGGCTTGTTTCACTCAACATAATGTCCTCCAGGTTCATCCATGTTGCCATATGCTTTATGACTTCATTTCTTCTTACAGCTGCATAATATTCCATTGTGTGAATAGATCACAGTTTGTTTATCCATTCATCTGTTGATGGACACCTGGGTTGTTTCCAGCTTTTGGCAATGGTGAATAATGTGGCTATGAACATTGGTGTGCAGATGTCTGTTTGTGTCACTGCTCTCAGTTCTTCTGGGTATATACCCAGTAGTGGTATTGCAGGGTCACGTGGCAAGTCTATATTCAACTTCTTTAGGAACTGCCAAACAGTCCTCCATAGTGGTTGTACCATCCTGCATTCCCACCAACAGTGAAAAAGTGTTCCTATCTCTCCACATCCTCTCCAACACTTGTAGTTCTCTGTCTTTTTAATTTTGGCCATTCTGATAGGTGTGAAATGATATCTCATTGTAGTTTTGATTTGCATTTCCCTAATCATGAGTGATGTTGAGCATTTCTTCATGTGTTTTTTTGCCATTTGTATTTCTTCTTTGGAGAAATGTCTATTCAAGTCTTTGGCCCATTTTTTAATTGGGTCATTTGTCTTTTTATTGTTGAGCTGTAAGATCTCTTTATATATCCTGGATATTAAACCCTTATCAGATATGTGATTTCCAAATATTTTTTCCCATTGAGTCGGCTGCCTTTTCACCCTTCTGACAAATTCCTGTGAGGTGCAAAAGTGTTTAATTTTGAGGAGGTCCATTTATCTACTTTTTCTTTTGTTGCACGTGCTTTGGGTGTGAGGTCCAAGAAACCACCACCGTCTTGAAGATGTTTCCCTACCTTTTCTCCTAGTAGTTTTATGGTCCTGGCTTTCGTATTTAGATCTTTGATCCATTTTGAGTTGATTCTTGTATAGGGGGTGAGATAGGGGTCCTCTTTCATTCTTTTGGTTATAGATATCCAGTTCTCCCAACACCATTTGTTGAAGAGACTGTTTTTTCCCATCAACGTAGGCTTGGTAGGTTTGTCAAAAACCAGTTGACTGTATAGGCGAGGGTTTATTTCTGGAATCTCAATTCTATTTCACTGATCAATATGTCTATCTTTATGCCAGAACCATGCTGTTTTGACCACTGTAGCTTTGTAATATGTTTCAAGGTCAGGCAGTGAAATTCCTCCCACATTGCTCTTCTTTTTTAGAATACTTTTGGCTATTCGGGTGCACTTACCCTTCCAGATGAATTTGGTAATTGCCTTCTCTAATTCTGTAAAGTAAGCTGTTGGGATTTTGATTGGTATTGCATTGAATCTATAAATCAGTTTGGGCAAGATTGACATCGTCACGATATTTATTCTTCCAATCCATGAACACGGAATGTCTTTCCATTTGTTTAGGTCTTTTTTGATTTCTTTTAGCATTGTTTTGTAGTTTTCTGCAAATAGGTCCTGTACTTCTTTGGTTCAGTTAACTTCTAGGTATTTGAGTCTTTTTGTTGCTATTGAAAATGGAATTTTCCTCCTGATTTCCTCAGATTGTTCAGTACTAGTGTACAAAAACATTACTGATTTTTGTGTGTTGATCTTGTATCCTGCCACTTTGCTGAACTCATTTATTAGTTCAGGTAGCTTTGGTGTGGCTACTTCAGGATTTTCTAAATACAGGATCATGTCATCCGCAAACAGTGAGAGTTTTACTTCCTCTTTTCCTATTTGGACGCCTTTAATTTTTTTGTCTTGTCTAATTGCCCTCGCTAGAACTTCTAGTACAATGTTGAATAACAATGGTGACAGTGGGCATCCTTGTCTTGTTCCTGATCTTAGGGAGAAAGCTTTCAACCTTTCCCCATTGAGTATGATGTTGGCTGTGGGTTTTTCATATGTGCCTTTTATCATATTGAGGAATTTTCCTTTTATTCCTATCTTTTGAAGTATTTTTATCAAAAAAGGATGTTGGATTTTGTCGAATGCCTTTTCTGCATGATCATGTGTTTTTTTTCCTTCGATTTGTTAATGTGGTGTATCACATTGATTGATTTTCTTATGTTGAACCAGCCTTGCATACCAGGAATAAATCCCACTTGGTCGTGATGTATAAGTCTTTTGGTATGCTGTTGGATTCGATTTGCAAGTATTTTGTTGAGAATTTTTGCATCTATGTTCATGAGAGAGATTGGTCTGTAATTTTCTTTTCTTGTGGAATCTTTATCTGGCTTTGGTATTAGGGTGATGTTGGCTTCATAAAATGTGTTGGGTAATTTTACCTCCTCTTCCATTTTTTGGAAGAGTTTAAACAGGATTGGTGTTAATTCTTTTAGAAATGCTTGGTAGAATTCAACTGTGAAGCCATCTGGTCCTGGACTTTTCTTTGCTGGGAGATTTTTGATGATGGATTCAATCTCCTTAATTGTGATTGGTTTGTTAAGTTCTTGTATTTCTTGTTGTGTCAGTGTAGGTTGGTTATGAGTCTCTAGAAATTTGTCCATTTCATCCAGGTTGTCTAGTTTGTTAGCATATAGTTTTTCATAATATCCTCTTATGATTCTTTTTATTTCTGTGAGGTCATTTGTAATTTCCTCCCTTTCATTTCTGATTGTATTTATTTGCATCTTCTCTCTTTTTTTCTTTGTTAGTCTAGCAAGGGGTTTGTCAATTTTATTGATCTTCCCAAGGAACCAGCTTTTGGTTTTGTTGATTTTCTCTATTGCTTTTCTGTTCTCATTTTCATTTATTTCCACTCTAATCTTTATTATTTCTTTCCTTCTTTTTGCTTTGGGATTGGTTTGCTGTTCTTTTTCTAGTTTCTCAAGTTGTTCAGTTAAATTTTTGAGTTTAGCTCTTTCTTGTTTCTTGACATAGGCATTTAGGGCTATAAATTTCCCTCTCAAGACTGCCTTTGCTGTATCCCATAAGTTTTGATATGTTGTGTTCTCATTTTCATTTGTCTCAATATATTTACTGATTTCACTTGCAATTTCTTCTTTGACCCACTGAATATTTAGGAGTGTGTTGTTCAGTCTCCACACATTTGCAAATTTACTTTTTTCCTGTCTGTTATTGATTTCTAGTTTCATTCCATTATGATATGAGAAGGTGCTTTGTATAATTTCAATCTTTTTATATTTATTGAGAGCTGTATTGTGACCTAACATGTGGTCTATCCTGGAGAAAGATCCATGGGCACTTGAGAAGAATGTATAACCTGCTGAGTTTGGATGCAGTGTTCTGTATATGTCTGTTAGGTCTAACTTGTTTATCATATTGTTCAAGTTCTCTGTTTCCTTGTTGATCTTCTGTCTAGTTGTTCTATCTAATGATGTGAGAGGGGTGTTGAAGTCTCCGATGATTATTGTAGAAATGTCTATTTCTCCCTACAGTTTTGCCAGAGTTTGTCTCATATATTTTTGGGCACCCTGGTTAGGTGCGTAGATATTTATGACTGTTATATCTTCCTAGAGGATCGTCCCTTTTATTAATATATAATGGCCTTCCGCATCTCTTATCACTTTTTTGCATTTGAAGTCTGTTTTGTCTGATATTAGTATAGCTACCCCTGCTCTTTTCTGTTTACTATTCGCGTGGAGTATCTTTTTCCAACCTTTTACTTTCAGCCGGCTTATATCCTTGTGTCTGAGGTGAGTTTCTTGTAAGCAGCATATGGATGGCTCATGTTTTTTTATCCATTCTGTCAGTCTGTTTCTTTTGATTGGGGAATTTAATCCATTCACATTCAATGATATTACTGAAAATGCACTATTTATTTCCTCCATTGTATTCTTTGGTTTTCATATGTCATGTTATTTTTTCTTTCTTTTTACTCTTTTGGTTATCCTTTCTGCTTTTCTTTCTTCTATACTCTCCTCCAAGCCTCTCTCTCCTGTCTTTTTCTTTCAGGTTCTAAGGCTTCCTTTAATATTTCCTGCAAAGGTGGATTCTTTTTTGCAAACTCTCTTAGTTTCTGTTTGTTTGTGAATACTTTATATTCACCTTCATATTTGAAGGACAGTTTTGCTGGATAAAGAATTCTCGGCTGGCAGTTTTTCTCTTTCAGTTTCCTAATTGTATCATGTCCCGGCCCGCGGGACAGTCAACCTGAGGGTCCAGCTCCTGCGAGAGAAGAACGGTATGGGACAAGAGACATGAAGAATGACAGCAAGACAGGATTCTGATCAAGCTGCAAAACTTTATTGAAGAAGCAGGGTATGTATACTCTAAGGGAAGAGGGAGTGGCTAATAAGGACGGGTGGCGGTTTAGGATTGGTAGGTACTGTTGCTGGGGTGTGGGATTGGTAGGTGCTGTTGCTGGGGGGAGGTGGCAGTATGAGGGAGTGTCTAGGTGCTGTTGCTAGGGGTAGGTGGCGGCATTTCTGGTGATAATCTTTGGCGCAGGCGCGAAATGCTGCTGACTTCCTAGAAGAAGGCTAGGGTGTTATTGTTTCAGTCCTGGCGGCCATGTTGCATGCCACCGACCTCGCTTAAGGCAAAATAGACATGGATATATTATTTTTACGGCCCCCAACAGTATCATACCACTGTCTTCTCGCCTCCATGGTTTCTGAAGAGAAATCTGCACAATGTCTTACTGGACGTCCTTTGTACGTGATTGTTTGCTTCTCTCTTGCTGCTCTGAGAATTTTCTCTTTATCTTTTACATTTGACATTCTGAATAATATGTGTCTTGGCGTAGGTCTATTTGGATTTATTCTTATTGGGGTACGGTGTGCTACTTGGACATGTAAGTTCATTTCTTTCGTGAGAGTTGGGAAATTTTCAGCTATCATTTCCTCAAATACTCTTTCTGCCCCTTTTCCTTTCTCTTCTCCTTCTGGAACTCCCATGACACATATGTTCTTGCGTTTTGTGTTGTCATTCAACTCTCAGAGCCCCTGCTCAATTTTTTCCATTCTTTTCTCTCTCTGTTCTTTTCTCTCTTCAATTTTAGCTGCTTTGTCTTCATTATGACTTATTCTTTCTTCTATCATTTCGAGTCTGCTGTTGTATGCTTCAAATGTATTAAAAAAAAATTTTTTTTTTAACATCACTTATTTCAAATGTATTTTTGACTTCACCTATTGTGTCTTTCATTCCCATGAACTCCGTTACTTTTCTGTTCATGATTTCAAATTCTTCTTTGCGTTCGCTCAATGACTTCTTTTTGTCATTGATCTCTTTAACTATATTCTCTTTCATCTCATTAATTTGATTTTGGAAATTTGTGCTCATCTCACTGATTAGTTCTCTCAAATTCTGCATGTCTTCTGGGACTTTGCTGTATTCCTTTTCTTGGGCCATGTCTTCTATTTTCTTATATGGCTCGTAATCTTTTGCTGGTGCTTAGGCATCTGGTTAGTTTGTATTTTACTGAGATGCTCTATCTCTTTCTCTTTTATGGGGTTTTAGTGGCAGGAGGCTGTGAGTTACCACTGCTCTTTGATTTTTGGCTCAACCTTGATTGTTAGGATTGTTCTGCTGGTTGCTCAAAACTGGGCACTGGGCCCAGTAATTGGTTGTAGATTCGTTTCCTAGGGCCTTGGGCAGGGAGGCTATAGAGGCCAGGAAAAGCCTCTCTTATTAATTTTCTTATGTGCACTTCCTTGGTCTGCCAGGAGATGGCGCTTGTTGGCTGCTCTCAATTCAATGCCTGGTCAGAACGTATTTGTTGTGACACAGTACAGAGCAATGTGATAGAGCTTCCTGTCTGGGGGCTAAGAGCCCTGTGATTCAAGCTTTCTGAGACAGTTCTCCAGACTTCTCTCGTAGCACCCCCCTTTTCCCAGCTAGGAAATATTTCCACTTCCTTCTGAATCCTCAACAATCAGTCCCTGTTAGTAGAGGAGGAGATTGTGAGGTTTGTATATCTTTAGCCCCTTGCAGGCTCCAAGGCAAACAATGGCGCAGCCCCACCCAGCCTGGAAGGGCTCTCGGGACAGGGCAGACCAAACCCGGGAGTCCAAAGCAGGGTCAGCCCCAGGCTCTCTCTCCCCTCTCCTGTGGAGTCCTCAACAATTAGTCCAGGCTAGAAGAGAGGGAGATTGGGAGGGTCGGATTTCTCCAGTCCTTTCTAGGCTCCCAGGGCAAACCGCCATTTGGAAGGGTCCGTGGGGAGCTGCAGCCCAAATTTCAGGTCAGAACCTGAGTCAGCCTAAGGCTGTGTCCCTCTCTCTCCCCTTTCCGGGAGTGACAGATCCCTGAAGCCCCCCTTTGTCTGTGGTCGCAGGCCCAGGGGCCCGAGAATTCTGAAGAGTGTGGGGGAGGGTGCCGGCAGCAGCAGAAGCTGCTACTTGCAACTCACGGTTCTGTCATTGTGATTTCCCTCTTCTGTCCCTCTCTTCTCCGGGTGGTGTGCAGCCTTCACCTGCTGTCCTAAACCCTAGAAGATCTTTTTCGGGGCTGTTTCAGCTTGTCCTCTAGCTATTTTTCTGGAGAAGAGATTCCTGTGTTCTTACTAGTCCGCCATCTTCCCGGAAGTCCCTCTCGGTGTCAAAGTACGTGTCTACGTAGGCGTGTGGAGCACCTGCCACGGCGAAGTTACTGCTTCCTGTGTCAATGAGAATCTGCAGCCTTTCCTCTTGAGCTCCGTGGGCCCAGCCTCTTGAGGCTTCGTGCTTAAGTGATCCTGTAGTCCCCTCTCTCCTGGCATAGGACTTCTCTCTTCCCAGGCCTCCTATATCAGCCTCGGCTGCTCCGCTCTCTTCCTAAATTCAGCTGTAAGCTGTCAGGCAATGGCTCATCTCTCCCCGGGGCCTCAGCTGTTTGAGCCTCTCCTTTCTGTCACATGGCAGGATCAAAAATGACAGAGCTCTCTCTTCCTGTGTCTCTCCATGATCCATTTTGAGTTAATTTTTATAAAAGATGTGAGGTTTAGGTCAAGGTTATTATTATTATTATTTTTTGCCTGCAGATGTTCAATTACTCAAGCCCTATAGACTTGTCTTTTCTGGACATTTCTTGTAAATGGAGTCATACACTATATGGCCTTTTGTGCCTGGCTTCTTTTGCTTAGCATAATGTTTTCAAGGTTCTACAGTGTTGTAGTATGTATCAGCACTTTATTCCTTTTTATGATTGAATAAAATTCCAGTACATATCTATACCCCGTTTTATTTATCCATTCACCAGTTGATGGACATTTGGGTTGTTTCCACTTATTGAGTTATGTGAATAATGCTGCTATGAACATTCACGTACATGTTTTTGTGTCACCATATGTTTTCATTTCTCTTGCATCTGTACCTAGGAATGGGATTTCTGGGTCATATGGTAACTCTATCTTTGACCTTTTGAGGAACTGCTAAACTTTTTTCCATAGAGGCGGCACAATTTTACCCCACCAGCAGTGTACAAGAATCCCAATTTCTCCACATCCTCCCCTCCCCTCCCCTCCCCTCCCCTCCCCTCTCCTCTCCTCTCCTCTTCTTTCTTTTCATTATAGCCATACTAATGGCATGAAATGGTATCCTATTATGGTTTTAATTTGTGTTTCCTAATGACTAAAGAATATTGAACATCTTTTCATGTACTTGTTAGTCATTTGTTTATCTTCTTGGCAGATGCCTATTCATGTCCTTTGCCCATTTTAAAATTGGATTGTCATTTTTCTGTTGAATTGTACCATTTCTTTATGTATCCTGGATACAAGACCCTTATCAAATATATGATTTTCAAATATTTCCTTCCATTCTGTGGATTGCTTTTTCACTTTCTTGGAATGTCCTTGATACACAAAAGTTTTCATTTTAATGGCTATTTAAATTTTTTTCTAGAAACCCTAATTTTTCTTTTTTCAAAATTGATCTGCTTCATACTGTCTTGTTCATTCATTATCATTTCTATACTTTAAAAAGTCGCTTTAACCATTTTAAGCCTATGTTATTTATTATCTCTTTCTGAGTGCTCTGTTGTCTTTGTTCATAGGAATTTAATTATTCTTTATGGAGTTTTGTGCCTCAAGTGTTTTGCAAGTTTTGATTGTGAACTAATTTTCACCAGGATCCATTTTCTATTAAAGTTCTGCTATGGGTTGTGGAAGTTGCCTAACCAAACCAGTTTTACATCTGCCTCTGCTTATGACCCAGGGGGTTCTTTCTTCCCAAAACAATTTTAATGTTAATTTCAGGTTTCTCCGGTGGGGGACAAGGAGAGAATGGGGAGTACCTGCTAATGGGTATGGGGTTTCTTTTGGAGGGGAGAGAGTGGTGGTGATGAAAATGTTCTGGAATTAAATAGATGTGATCCAACTTTGTGAATATATCAAGAATCACTGAACTGTGTACTTTAGAAGGTGAATTTTATGGTATGTGAATTATATCTCAATTTAAAAAAAAAGAAAAAAATTATCCGGTTTACACCATGTAAGTGACAAAAATTTAGCCTGCACATCCCCATGGAGCCCCAGGTTAACAGTCAATCTCTTTGCTGCAATCCTGGGCTTGCAGGTAGAATTTTTTAGTCCCCATTTTAAAGAAAAAGAAGCTCTTCAGGATAGCTAGCTTCACAGGGTGTCTTTATTTCAGCTTCTTGCCGCGTACAAGCCTGAGACTTTGGCTCCTGCCTCTGGGGGATATTAAAGTCCCAACCTCAAGCTCTTAAGTCCCATGTCTAATATTCCTTAAGCCACCACAAATTCTCTTCCTTCTTACCTTCTCATTTGCATTTTCTTGGCATGTTTGGCACTGGGGATATTTTTCCCTTGCTTTAGAACTCTCTCTCTGGATCAACTACTTATTTTTATTTTATTTTATTTTTTTATTTTAACGGGAGGTCCTGGGGATCGAATCCAGGTCCCTCCATATGGGAGATGGACGCCCAACCATTTGAGCCACATACGCCCCCCAAAACGACTTATTTTTAAATGTTGGATAATATTCCATAATGTTGCTATTGTGCATTTATTTAACACTCCTTATTTTGCCATTACAAATAACTTCAATAAAAATTCTTGTGCATATGTTCTTACAAACTGATTCTTTTAGTTCATGTAAGGTAGAATCCCACAAGTGGGATTGTTGTATCAAATATGTGTGCGTTTTGATGTCAATACCTACTGCCAGATACCTTTTAAAAAATGTTATAGAATTTCACACCCCCATTAACAATGTACGAGGCTGCTCATTTCCTTATATGCCTTGCCTTCTCTTAGCTTGGTATGTGGAAGGAGGACTGAAGCCTTCTGACCTGAGGATGCTTCCAAGGGGTCTATGGGCAGTGCAGGTGGAGCAGGGAGAGAGAGGATATATTGAACTACTTTTCATTGAGCAAGTGGGTTATCTGAGTAATTAATTTTGTAAACCTAGTGGGAGAGAAAATTTATGAGGTTTGTGGAGCAGATTTTATCAGTTGTGGAAGACATAATGCATACTAAAGATTAGACCTGCTCATCTTGTAAGTCATAAGGCTTTTAAGTCATATATCATGTACCAGTTAGCCCATAAAGATAATTCCCAGGCCCCTCTTAAGGTGGTTCTAATACCTGTTCACTTGTTCTTGAATTCAGTTTTACTCAGGCCTTACTCTTTTTGCTTTGACTTTGACTGCTGTCCTCTCTGGCTCAGGTCAAGGCTTAAGCCCTTCAGGATTCTTCTCTCCCAGCTTTTGACTGTCTTGGGCAGTGATCCTTGCCTTACACTCCCTTGGTCACTCCCCAGTTCTACCCCTGGCCTGCTTGTGAAGGGTTGGAGTTGGAAGTTGGAAGAGAATAGCCATCCGGCCACTGCATCCTGTGAATATTTCTGTTTTTTTTTTTTTTTTAATTTTACCAGGAGGTCCCGGGGATCGAACCCAGGTCTCCCCATATGGGAGACAGATGCCCAACCATTTGAGCCACATCCATCCCCTGAATATTTCTTTTGCTATCATAGCATTGGGAGTTTAGGAGAAGATGAATGAGTGTTCTACTGAGAGTATTCCCATGTGAAAAACTAACAATGCTGTTTTTGAATGAGTGATAAGGAAATGGAGAATATTGGCTAACAAGCAGTAAGGTGATGAAGTTCTGAGTTTTAAGCAGAGAGGATTTTATTAGAAAGAAAAGTTACATCAGGCAATATTTTGTAACTTATTTTGATAGTTTTTAAATGAAAAAAGTTACAGTAGATGCCATATGCATAAATTTTAGCAACACATTTCAAACAGTGTTTGAAAATTTCACCAATAAAATTTAAGATTGCTTGGAATAAGAAACATAATCACATTGTGCAGTCTGCTTGAGAGACTGCAAATTACAAATGGTCTTGTTTAGGAGTTGGTAAGATGTTTATACAGAGGTTATAGGTCTGAAAACTTTTGCTGGACTCTACACTCTACAACCCTTAAGAAATATGTCTAGGAATCCAGGAGTTTCTGAGCAGTATATTTGTGGGAAAAGTTTTAGTTGTATCCTCTTGGAAATTTTAATCGGCTTCTCAACAAGGTGTTGAGGGTGGACAGTGCTTTATGGAAATGGACATTTTATGTTCAACAGTGGCAACCAGCCTGGCTCTAACTGCTGCTCTGTAAATTCATTCTCTCTCTTGTGGTTGATGGTTTCCTACTCTAAGTGGTGTGGGATTCAGAAAGATTTTCCTATAAAGTAAGATGGTCAGTATTCCAAACCCTTGTGGTTTATTTTAAATAAAATATTCCATTTGTTTTCTTGAGTAACTTTGGGGTTGTTGGCCTATTGTATTCATATTATTTTCATGATTAAAAGGAACAAAATTTTGTTATTCAGGAATAGACTACATTCTGTTTTTTAATTTCCCCTAGAAATGGCATGTTTGACAGAATTCTTTTGGCAATACTGTCATCTGGTTAATCTGAGTGTATTACGTGAGGGAGATTTCAAAACCCTTTTAGATCTCATGTCTCCAAATTTGATTCCCAGAAGAGATCTCACCAACTACATATTTCTGATAGATAAGAGATACCCTGATATATATAGGATATAATGAAAAATATTTTGAAGTTGTACAAAAGGCAGTTTCTAGAGCCATTGATCAGAATTTTTCCTGTTTTTACTCATCATAGAAAATACTTCTGTCTTTGAGGGAAAATTGTTTCCCATTTATTTTCTTCCTGATTTTGTCTGTACTATATATATTTTTGTCTTTGCTTTTTCTTCTATTCCTTTAAGAACAATCTTAAAGGAAACATTGAAAAAGAAAAAAATCACTCATAATCTCATCACTCTATGTCAGGGATATTCCCCCCCCACCGCCTCCTTTTGAGTTATCTTTGTTAATTTTGTCTATATGTAATTAGCCTATCATCTTGTTTCCTGCTTTTTTTATTCCACTTAAAATATTATGAGCACTTCTCCATATATTTACATAGCTTTTCATTGCCATAATATGCATATGATTGCATCGTAACCTGAAAACTTGAAATTGTAAATTTACTTAAATGTTTCAGTGGAAACTATCCTAAAATGCAACAGAAATATCCTTGCCCTTTTCCCCCAAAGATGCATTAGGCCATTTGGTCTCTATTCAAAA
Source organism: Tolypeutes matacus (assembly GCA_026826555.1). Lineage (NCBI taxonomy): Eukaryota > Metazoa > Chordata > Mammalia > Cingulata > Chlamyphoridae > Tolypeutes > Tolypeutes matacus. The sequence continues at coordinate 12,367,920 of JAKSZT010026914.1, read as the reverse complement.
GTACTAGGCTATTTTTTGGGATGGTGTTAGGAGAAGTAAAGGTGCTCAGTTAGCTAAGAGTCCAGCTCAAAGACAATTTTCAAAAAATAATTTTATTCCAAAAAGCATCAATTTTTTTTTTGGAGAGAGAAAAAAGAAGACAAATTAGCCTTAATTCCAATATTGATACTACCATTATATTATTTCCTTTTGTATTTGTACATTCTTTCCCCCAAATCTGGTTTCTTTTCTTATCTAGTCCTTTTTAAAAATGTCTTAACACACAAATACATTATTATTGTAAAAGAGCCGAATAATTATTAAGTGGAGAGGAAGCCATAAAGTTCCCCTTCATTCTAGTGCATGTATCTCCCCTACCTCCAGACGTAAATTACTATTAAATATTTGGTGAGCATAATTCAAATTTATTTCTATGTTTTTACAGATATATAAGTACATATATAGTTACTTCTTTTCTTTTCATAAATAAGATTATTTCTATCTTATTCTGTATCTTGCTTTTTCACTTTAAAATATATGTTAGAGCAAGTTCATGTTAATATATGTATTCTCTTTAACAGCCACTTAGTATTCTGTGGAAGGGATTATATCAGAATTTTAAAATGTTTCCTCTATTGATGGACATTTAGGTTTGTCTTTTTTTTTTTTTTTTTTTCTAGAACAAACAATGGTACAATGAATATTCTTGTGCATTTTCTTTGAAATGTGTGAGAATTCCTATAACGTAGGTACCTATAAGTAGAATGTCAAGTTCAAAATGTTGGCATGTTAAGAAGTTTGAGAGTTTAGAAGTAGATGAGGATTGTGGTTAATAATATAAATACAGGAATATTCTTCTACTACAGGATATTAAGAATATGGTGATACATGGGAAAATATAACTAGTGTAATATTTAATAATTAACAATATTATAATGTTTTTGTAGCAAAAGCAAAGTTGGTACTATCTTTTTATTTTTTTAAAGATCTATTTTTTATTTATTGATTCCCCACCAACCCCTGTTGTTTTGAACTCGCTGTCTGTTCTATGTGTCCATTTGCTGTGTGCTCTGTGCTCTCTCTGTCTGCTGGTCTTCTTTTCAGAAGGCACCAAGAATCAAACCTCGGACCTCCCATGTGGGAGAGAGGTGCTCAATCACTTGAGTCACCTCAGCTCCTGCTTTGTTGTGTGCCTCATTGTCTTTCCTCTTTGTGGCTCTTTGTTTTGTCACTGTCTTGCTCGTCTTCTCCAGGAGGCCCCAGGAACTGAACCTGGGCCCTCCCATGTGGTAGGTGGGAGCTCAATCACTTGAGCCACATCTGTTTCCCAGTTGGTGCTATCTTAATTCTAAAGGTAAAAACAAAGAATACGATTAAGCTTTTTTTTTTTCATTAATAAGATCTTGATTATGTCATTTAACTAATCCATGTTTATCTGTGTATCTTTCTGAACACTGGATGAACAACTGAGTTAGCAGTTGGAATTAGATGAGATAAAAGTGCTGAAAAAGAACTTTTTAGGAGTAATGTTTCCATAACTTGTTGAGCTGCCTTTTTCTATTCTTTTATTTTTGTGAATTTGAAATAAAGTTGTTAATAAAAAAAAAGTTTGAGAGATGCTATCAAACTTCTTTCATTTTACATCCTCTCCAATAGTATGTTGGGGTGTTTGTTTCCTTTTATTCTTGTCAAGTTTCATATTATAGAATTTTAAAAATTGGCAATCTGGTGGAGGCTGGGAATGCTTTTTGTTGTTTTAAGTTGCATTTCCTTGTTTTATGGTGGAGACTGCTAAATGTCCTCCAGTATCCACCTTCTTTATTTCAGTAAACTCTGCATTTTCCAGCCTTCTTCCCACTTTGGTTAGTTCATGCTAATGGAATATAGGAATGCAAGTGATGTATGGGCTCCTTCTGGCCTTCTTTTCCTTTACAACAGCAGGAAATAGTGTTGAGTGGACCATTTTTGGGGCCATTTATTAAGATTTGCAGAGCTGCCCGACCAACCCAACCGCCTCCTTCCTGGAGCAGAACCTATTTATTACATCTGTCTTTTCATTTGGGATCTCTTTGTTATAGCAACTTACTCCTGCACTAATGAATACTGTATCTTTTCAAGTTTATTGGACATTTGTACCTTTTTTTCTGTAACTTACTTGGTCAAATCATTTGCCTATTTTTCAGTTTTGCTCTTTTTTTTTTTTTTGAGGTGCTTGGTTGGAGAGTGAACCTGGGATCTCGTGTGTGGGAAGCTGGTGCTCAACCACTGAGCCATATCAGCTCCACTGAGTTGGTTTTTTCGTTTGTTTGCTTGTTGTTTGTTTCTTTGTTTCTAGGAGGCACTGGGAACTGAATCCTCCCATGTGGGAATCAGGTGCTGAACCACTTGAGCCATATCTACTCCCCAGAATCTTTAAAAATATTTTATTGGGTAGTCATCATATATTCTGGAAATTTCTCCATTGTTAAAAATGTTGCAAATATTTTTTCTGTTTGACTTTAACTTTACTTACTGCGTCTTTCAAGAAAGAGCAGTTTAAAGTTTCTTTTTTTTATAAACACATGTTACAGATTTTGTTTGACTCAGTTTTGATAAAAGGGAAATTAAGATTTTCCAAACAGTTCAAAGGAACAATCCAAAGAACAGACATATAAGATATATTGGAATGAATGTGCAAAGGAAGGCAAACTTGCTTCTTACATAATAGAAGAGGGAAGTCAATTGACCCTTTACAGGACAGAATTCATTTTCATGCTTAAAAGCAAGAATGATTTTCATTGCTATCAGTTATCTATAACAGAGTTGCAAAATAGCTCAAAGGCAATGAAGGACTAAACAGATAACTTGGGAATGTGTTCACTAAAAATGCATGTTTTTCCACTGGAGACACCAAGTACAGTAATCTTTTTTGCTAATCTAAATTTCCTTACATATTGTAATGTTCTGGTTGACATGTTGTCTACTTCTCTTGTTATTTTTTGTATATTTGTGCATCTTTCCCCCCTAGCTAGGTAGTGAGCTCCTCTGGGGCAAGAAATGTGTCTTGCATTATTTTTGTCTCCCCAGATTTTTTCAAATATAGTGCTAGATGAAAAACTGGTACTTCTTAACTAGTTAGTGGGATGCACTTATCAAATCTGGGTGTTTTGGCAACCATTATCGATATTAGATTTTTTAAAAAATTATCTTTTATTAAAGCAGTTGTGAGTTTAAAGAAAAAAACATGCACATAGTACATAGTTCCAGTATACCCCCCTTACACTCACACTGTCCCCATTGGATAGTAGATCTTCATGGCATGTTGTTTAATAGCACACAATTAAAAACATGCCCTTGGAGGCTTATGGAAGACTGAAGTTTTAAATTTAATTAGATCATTTCTGTAAATCTTTTACTTGATGACATAAGTTTTTATATGCTCCTTAAAAAGACTATTCCATTCCAGGGTCATAATCTCTTTTCTTCGTAATACTTTTATTCAAAAAACGTTTTAAATCCCTCTGAAGTTCATTTTAGTGAAGATATGAGGTAGGAAACTAATTTTATTTTATTTTACCAAATGGATATCTGTTATCTTGTTTCCCCGCTGATTTGAAATACCAACATTGTATATCGTAAATACCCACATTTATACGTGGATCAGTTTCGAAACTATCTTTTCTAGTCCATTGTTCTCTTCATCTTATCCTGAAACATTAACAGCCTGCTATTTAAATATTTTTGTTATGAAAATTTTCCTATACACAAAAATAGAGAAAATCTTATAAGTGTCAACATAACCTTCACTCAGACTCCATAAGTATCAACATTTTGCCATCCTTGCTTACTCTTTCCCTTTTATGTTTACTGGCTGAATTGTTTTGAAGCATTTAAAAAGGTGAAGACACATGACTTTTCACTCCTGAATGCTTCCATATACATCTCTAAAAAAATAACAGCATTTTCTTATATGACCACAATACCATTATTGTCTCTAAAAAGTAGCAATAACTCCCTAATATTACTAGGCCCTAGCCATGTTCATATTTCTCTGGTATAACACAATTAAAAATTCCATATCAATTTAGTCTGGTTTTATACCTTGCATGGCAAGTTTCCTTTGCACTATTATTTTTAAATATATATATATATATTTTTACTATTTGTGTATATTTTTTCTGCCAGGTGGAATTTCCAAATCTACTTGTCAAATTCCATAAACAAAACTCAGTTGTAAATTTCTTTGGATCACATTAAATTTATAAATTAATTTTTAGAGTTTTGACAGCTTTACAGGATTGATTCTTTCCATCCAGAAACATAATATATTTCTAAATTTATTTTGGTCTTCTTTCCTGTCCTTCAGTAAAGATTTAGAGTTCTTTTCATGTAGTTTTTCACATTTCTTCCTTTTTTTTCTCCTCTGTTGATGTGATTTCTTGCCTGCCTTCTTTTGGATTATTTGAATATTTATATTTTTACTTCTATTTTAATTTTCTTTTAGCTTTTTAAGCTCTACCTCTTAGTGTTATGTATTTTTTTCTCTATTTTTTTTTTTTTTTTTTTTTGGTGTAGGGTTTTTGGGGGCTTACAATACACATCCTTAAAAATTTAAAAAAAAACACATCAATTTTAGTGATACATATTAATAAAGCATACAGTTCATCCAAAGTGTACAATCAATGTCATTTGGTATAATCACATAGTTGTACATTCATCCCTTCAATCATTTTAGAGCATTTTCATTATTTCAATAATAATAATAACAGCAACAATAATAAAAAACAGACAAACAAAAAAACAAGAATATTCTTTACCTCTCAATCTCTCTATGCTTCACCTGCCATACATAGCTGCTATGTCTGGCTATTCTTGCACATTTATTTATTTATTCTTAAGCATTTTTATTGAGATATATTCACATTCCATACAATCTATCCAAAGTGTATAATTAATGGCTTTTAGAATAATCACAATGTTGTGCATTTATCCCCACAAAAGGTTTTAGAACAATTTCATTACTTCAAAAAGAAAACCCCACACCCCTTAGCAGTCACCTCTCAATCCCTCTGTCCTTCCCCAGCTTTACATAACCACAAATCTAATTTCATCTTTATAAACTGATTTATATTTACATTTTATATAAATGGAATCATACAATATGTAGTACTTTGTGTCTGGTTTCTTTCACTTAGCATAATGGTTTTTTGTTTTTTTTTTTGTCTTGCTATTAACATCTTATAGTGTTAACATATATTAGTTCAGTTTCAAAGAAAAACAGTCTTATATATGCAATTTTACCCACATTCATATTTCACATGAGGTTTTACTATGCTACATATTCTCTAGCATCAGGGACTTAAAATATACATTGTTAAATTTTTAAAAAATATTTGAGTTTATTCTTCACTTAACTTTTAAAACACTATTATAGTTGAATATTAAAACAAAAACTGGGAAGCGGCTGTGGCTCAATCAGTGGGGCTCCCGTTTACCATATGGGAGGCCCCGGGTTCGGTTCCCAGGGCCTCCTGGTGAAGGCAAGCCCGCCCGCATGGAGTGGTTAGCTGACCCAGTGAGCACAAGCAGCAAGGGGGGGATAAATGAATAAATAAATAAAATCTTTAAAAAACAAAACAAAACAAACAAAAAAAAACAAACAAAAACTATAGCAACTAGTGAGCATATTATGATTACAGTCCTTCTCTTATTCACTACTGCATATAAAATGCCAGTAGTGAGTGTCAATCGCTGGCCGCCACAAAGAAGGTTGACACTAAACACTACTTCTGAGGTGATGATTCACGTCCTCATATGCTTCTCCATTGTAATGGCCATCTTTCCTGATTGGGATCAAAGTCCACCAGTTCTTCCTTATCCATTGCATCAGTTTCTTCTTTCCTCACAGGTAGATGTTTTTTCCAGCAAAGACAGTTTATCAGGAGAAAGAGAGCCATTCTCTGGCAATTTTACCATAAATTTCTATGATTAGGTGACCCTTTTCATGTGGGCTACGATAAATTGGCATGCCTTCATTTAGCACACACTTCATATATCCAGGCTTGATCATCTGACCTGGATGAGAGATGATGACCATGGTTTGGTTGTCAAGAGTGAATATTGGCTTTTGGAAGCCAGACAGTGCTTCAACCAGCTGTGTGTCCACACACATGAAAAGGTCTTCTCTCCATCTAATAAAAACAGCATGGTACTTCGGGTCTAAAACAATATCTCCCGGCTCCAGTCCTGGCCCTTGGTTGGAATGCTGTCTTCTGGCCCATCTTTCATGCCTTTATTGATATGGACTTCTAGAATCTTCTTTGCTCGAACATTCTTCCTTCCATTGCAACTTTTACATCTATCTTTAGGACTGATCCCTTCCCATGCCCCTGGCACTCCATACACACACACACTGAATTTGCTGAACCATTCCAGGTCCTAGCTGATGAATTCTTATTTGCATTCCAGTACCTCGGCAATTAAGACAGCACTCTACTGCTTCTTTCTTACTACCTCAACCTTCATATTTGTCACAAATCACATTCTTTTGCAGAGCTAGTTTTCTTGTTGCAATGTAATATAACTTTTCTAAGGTTACTGAGAGCTGATGTATAACATTTTTACCTCCTTTCTCTCTGCATCCTTCCACTACTTCCAAAAAACCTATCAAAGATGTCCATGGGGGAGCCAAACCCCCCATCTGTTCCACCCTCTTTTATGGCCTCTTCTCCTCCTTTGTCATATAATTCTCTTTTCTTTGCATCAGAAAACACTTCATAAGCTTGGGAAATCTGTTTACACTTCTCGTCCTTATTTGGATTCTTATTAGGGTGGTACATCAAGGCTAGTTTCCTACAAGCCTTTTTCAACTCTTCCTGGGAGGCATTGGGTTTGACCCCCAAAACATCATAGTAGTGGTTTCTTTCACCAATTTCTACAGCCGGTCCAGCGTGAGACCAGTGAAGGGAACAGGAAGGAGTGCATCACTGTGCAGAGCTTGGTCAGTTGGCCCTCCTTCATTTCTCACTGAGCATTCTGGAATGTTCCCTACATCCTTAAATTTTTACAATTCACTTAGAGTTAATATTGTATCATTTTATGTAAACTGTAGAAATCTTACAACTATATAGATCCAATTATGGCTTCCTGCCATTATACTATAGTTTTAATATGTTTTGCATATTCATACCCCATGAACCCCATATGTTATAATTTTTGCTTTAAATACTTCTTTATATTTGAAAAAAAGGGGAAAATATCCCTTTATATTTATCCATATATTAACCATTTCTAATGCTCTTTCTAAAGATTTCCCTAAAGTCTGCAGCATTTACTCTATCATTTCTTGTACTACAGGTCTATTGGTGATGCATTCTCCTGGTTTTCTTTTATCTGAAGATGCATTTGTTTCACTTTCATTTTTGAAATACTGATTATAGAATTCTTGGTTGACATGTTTTTCTTTCAGCATTTTAAAGAGGTTGTTTGACTGTTTATTCTTAAGACAGCAGTAATCCAAATCATTGTTCCCCCTGTACATATTATGTCATTTTTCTTGGGCTGTTTTTAGGAATATCTATTTATCTTTGGTGTGCAGAAGGCTGACTATGATGTCCCTACACATGATTTTCATCATATTTATCCTGCATGAGATGCACTGAGTTTCTTGAATCAGTAAATTATTTATTTTACCATATTAGGGAACATTTTGGCCATTATTTTTTCAAATATTTTTCTGTTCCATTCTCTCATCTCCTCTACTGGGACTTGAATTACATGAATGTTAGACCTTTTGACATTGTCCTCCATGCTGCTAAGTCTCTGCTAATTTATTTTTATTTTTTCCATATGTTTTTTATATTGGATAATTTCTATTGATCTATCTTCAAACTTTTTGGTGCTTTCTTTCCGTCATCCTCAATCTGTTGTGATATTTTTCAGATACTGTATTTTTCAGTTCTAGAATTTCTACTGGTTATTTTTATAGTTTTTATTTCTCTATTGGATTTCTTATCTGTTCATTCATTATGAGTATATTTTCCCTCATACTTTCAGCATAGTTAAAATAGTTGATTTAAAGTCCTGCTCTATTAATGTCAACATCTGGGTCATCTTGGGGTTGATTTGCATTTATTGTCTTTTCTCATGAGAATAAGTCACATTCTTCTGTTATTTGTATATTGAGTAATTTTCTGCTGTGTACTGAATATTATAAATGCTATATAATGGGTATTCTGCATTTTATTATAATCTTCAGAAAGGTGTTGATTTATGTTTCAATAGGCACTGCATTTGCTTTAACTCCAACTACAAACATTGTGTTCAAATTTCAGTTTGGTTCTTTTAAGTCCTTCAACAATTGGATAAGATGTCTCTCATTGCTGAAGGCAATCTCCTTAGTTGATTACAGATGTAATCAGCCATAGATGCAATTAACTTACTGATGATTTAAGTCCACAAAATGTCCTCACAGTAACAATTAGGCCAGTGTTTGCTTGACCAAACAACTGGTACCATTACTTGGCCGAGTTGATACACTGAACCTAACCATCACATAAACTGAGTCTTGCCCTCAGTCTAGGAGCCATAAAATGTGAAACTCACTCAGTGTCATTCCCTTACTCCATTTGTCAACTCTTTTCCAGAATCTACCTGCTTTTGATCTTTCTTCAGTGCCTTCAGATAGTTGCATTTTATATTTTGACCAGATTTCAGAGCTGTTATCTGTGGAAGGGTTGGTCTATTAGAAGCTTCCTTATTCATTATTGGAAGGGGAGACTAGTATTCCATATTTCTTATTAGGTTAATTGCTAGGGGTTTTCTAAGTTTGATTGCTTTGTGAAGGAGATTTTCCCCATATTTCTCATCAGATTTTCTTAAATTTAATTAATTTATTTTAAATTGTGGTAAAATATACATAAAAATCATTTTAACCACTTTAAGTGGACAATTCTTTGACCTTAAGTACATTGACAATACTGTGTAAATTTCACCACTATCTATTTCCAGATGATTTTCATCATCTTAAACCCAAATTCAAACTCATTTAGCCATAATGCCCCACTCCTTCCTCCCCCAGTCCTTGTAACCACTATTTGGCTTTCTGTTTCTATGAATTTGCTTATCGTAAGCATTTCATATAAGAGAAATCATACACTATTTGTCCTTTTGTGTCTGACTTATTTCACTCAACATGATGTCTTTAAGATTCATCCATGTTGTAGCCTGTACCAGCCCTTGACTTCTTTTTATGGTTGAATATCTCATTGGGTTTTGCTAGTATATAAAAGCTATTCAGTTTTGCTTATAATCTTGTATCTCACCACTGTTCTGATTAAATGTTCTTATGAAGTCTATCGATTTGTCATTCTATGGTCTTAAAGTTTTCTAGAGAGATCATTATCGTAATATTTACAGTTAATGATAATTTTGTCTTTTCTTTCTAATATTTGATTTTTTTCTCACTTTTTATTGCACCAACTGGGACTTTAATACAGTGTGGATTCATATTGGAATAAGCTGTCTCCTTGCCTTGCTCCTAATATTAATTGGAATGCTTCCAATGCTTTACCCTTAAGAATGATGTTTGTATACATTTCTTGTAGATATTAATTATTTTTCTTGTACTTTATAAAATAATAGCTTTATTGAGATATGAGTCACTTACTGTGCAATTTACCCATTTAAAAGTATAACTGAATGTTTTTTTTAGTATATTCAGAGTTGTGCAACCATCATCACAATCAATGTTACATTTTCATCACTCCAAAAAGAAACCTCAACCTCATAATATATCAGTTACTCCCCATTTCCACCCCCAAAACCCAGCCCTAGGCAAACACCAATCTGTTTTATCTCTATGGATTTGCCATTTATAGACATTTCATTTAAAAGGAATAATAGGAAATGTAGCTCTTGGTAACTGGCTTCCTTCACTTAATAACCCTGTTTTCAAGCTTCATCCATGTTGTAGCAAGTATCAGTACTTACTTCCTTTTGTGACTGAATAATATTCTATTTTATGGATATTATTTAACCATTTATCAATTGATAGACATTTGGGCTGTTTCCACTTTTAGATATTATGGATAATATTGCTATGAACATCCATGTGCAAGTTTTTGTGTGAACATATGTTTTCACTCTGTTGATGGTATACCTAGGAGTGGAATTGCTGGGTCAAATGGTCATTCTGTTTAACCTTTTGAGGAACTGCCAGGCTGTTTTCCAAACTGGGTAGTGATGTTGAGCATCTTTTCATGTGCTTATTGGCCATTTGTATATCTTCTTTGGAGAAATGTCCATTCAGATTTTTAAAATGGGGTTATTTGTCTACTTATTATTTAATTGTAAGAGTTCTTTATATATTTAGATACAAGTCCCTTTCCAGATTTGTGATTTGCAATGTTTTCTCCCATTTCGTGGGCTTTCTTTCACTTTCTTAAAGGTGTCCTTTGAAGCACAGAAGTTTTAATTTTGATGATGTCAAATGTGTCTTTTTTTGTGCTTTTGGTGTCACATGTAAGAAACCATAGCCTAATGCAAGGTCACAAAGATTAACCTCAATAGTTTATTCTAAGAGCTTTGTTGCTCTAGTTTTTAAATTTAGGTCTATGATCCATTTTGAGTTGATTTTTGTACATGATATGAGGAAGGGGTTTATCTATATGTCTGTCATTATGCTGATACCATACAATCTTGATTACTGTAGCTTTATAGTAAGTTTTGAAATCAGGAAGTGTTCATTCTCCAATTTTGTTTTTTTTTCAAGATTGTTTTGGCTATTCCGGTTCCCTTGGATTTCCATATGAATTTTTGGATCAGATGGTTAATTTTTTGCATTTCAACCTGAAGGATTCCCTTTAATATTTCTTATAGGGCATGCCTGCTAACAACAAATTATTTCAGTTTTTGTTTATCTGAGAATGCCTTAACTCCCCCTCCATTGTAAAAGACATAGATATAGAATTCTTGGTTGACAGTATTTTTCTTTAAGCATTTTGAATATGTCAGCCCACTGCATGATGGCGCCTGTGTTTCCACTGAGAAATCACCTGGTAATCATATTGAAGATCCTTGTATGTGACAAGTAGCATCTCTCTTACTGCTTTCAAGAGTTGATTTTTGTCTTTGTCTTGTCTTTTGACAATTTGATTATGATGTGTCTGTGTTCATGTTTTTTTGCTTGAATTTTGTTGAGTTTCTTGAATATGTAGATTAATGTTTTCTATCAAATTTGGGAGGTTTCAGCCATTTATTCTTCAAATATTCTTTTTTTTTTTTTAAAGATTTTATTTATTTATTCATTTATCGCCCCCCTTGCTGCCCGCGCTCGCCGGGTCAGCCAACCACGCCGTGCAGGCAGGCCCGCCTTCACCAGGAGGCCCCGGGAACCGAACCCGGGGCCTCCCATATGGTAAACGGGAGCCCCACTGATTGAGCCACAGCCGCTTCCCCAAATATTCTTTCAGACCCTCTTCCCCCAGCTCTTCTTCTGGGACTCTCATTATCTTGGTGTACTTGATGGTACTCCACAAGTCTCTGAGGCTTGTTCATTTTATTCACTCTGTTTTCTTTCTGCCCTTCAGATAGGATAATCTTAATTAAACTATCTCCAATTTCACTTATTCTTTCTTCTGCCTGCTCAAATCTGCTGATGAGCCCCTCTAGTGAATTTTTTCATTTCAGTGATTATACTTTCCAACTCTAGAATTTTTATTTGGTTCTTTTAAAATTTAACTTCTATCTCTTTGTTGATATGCTTTATATCTTGAGACATAATTCTCACACTTTCCTTTAGTTCTTTTCTTTTTTCTCAATTAAAAGCAAGTGCTTATTTTGTATGGAAAAAATTATAGAATACTGATGCAGGAACAATTTGTCAGTTGCACTGAGTAATTATTGTTCATATACTATAATGTTGTTATTTTACATTTATCTGGTCTACTTCAGCTTTTTTTGGGTTACTATTTGCATGGAATACCTTTTTCCAACCTTTCACTTTTAACTTCATTATGTTCTTATGTCTGAGGTGGGTCACTTATAGACAACATATAGATGGCTCATATTTTTTTTATCCATTCTATCAGTCTATGTCTTTTGATTGGGGAGTTCCATCCATTAACATTCAGTATTATTACTTCATCCATTTTGTCCTTCGGCTCTCTTGTCATATTGTTGTATTGTCTGTCTTCTTATCTTTTAGTTTACCCTTCCTAATAATCTTCATTTCTAAACTCTTCTCCAAATCTCTTGCCCTTGTTTTTTCCTTTCAGGCTGCAGCACCCCCTTTAGTACCTCTTGCAAATCTGGTCTTTTGGTAACATATGCTATCAGTTTTTGTTTCTCTGTGAAGACTTTGAATTCACCCTCATTTTTGAAGGACAGCTTTGCCAGATGCAAAATTCTTGGCTGGCAGTTTTTCTCTTTCAGTACCTTAAATACACCATACTACTTTCTTCTCTCCTCCATGGTTTCTGAAGAGAGGTCGGCACTTAATCTCATTGAGTTTCCCTTGTATGTGATGCTTTGCTTTTCTCTTGATGGTTTCAGAATCCTCTCTCTATCTCTGATATTTGTCATTCTGAATAGTAGGTGCTTGGGGTAGGTCTATTCAGATTTATTCTGTTTGGGGTGCATTGTCCTTCTTGAATATTGATATTTATGCCCTTCATAAAGGTTGGGAAGTTTTTGATCATTGTAGCAGTTTGGTATTAGTTATGAATTCCAAAAGTAGATATTGGATTATGTTTGTAAATTGGTCTGTTCCTCTGAGTACATTAGATTGTATTAGATCCAGAGGTTTCACTCTTACTTGATTAAATTATGATTAAGGCTTTGATTGGGCCTTGTCAGTAGGATGTTGAGTCCCTGTCCATGGGGTGGGGACTCACAGAGAAAACAAGGCAGAGGAGTTAGTGGGACTTTTTAATTTTAGAGCCATGGGAAGTAAACACACAGAGAAGCAGATATGTGAGGAAAGAGAGAAGGCTCCATTAGACAAGGCAGAGTCCTCAGGAAGAGAGATGATCCATTCACCTGATGGTCTATAGCTGACCTTGTGGAGAGACAAGAGCAGCTGAGGCCAGAGAGGAACGAGCCCTGGGAAAGAGATGAGACTTATCCCAGCCTTCAGCTGATATTGGAAGAAGCTGGGACCACGGAGCCTTAAGAAGAAGAGGAAGCCTGAACCCTTGCATATGTAAGCAGCCATCTTGCTCCAACATGTGGCCACAGACTTTGGTGAGGGAAGTAACTTATACTTTATGGCCTGGTGGCTATAAGCTTCTACCCCAAATAAATACCCTTTATAAAAGCCAACAGATTTCTGGTATTTTGCATCAGCACCTGTTTGGCTGACTAATACAGTCATTATTTCCTCAAATATTCTTTCTGCCCCTTTTCCATTCTCTTCTCCATCTGTGACACCAATAATGTGAATATTTGTGCATTTTGCATTGTCATTCAATTCCCTGAGATTCTGTTCCATTTTTTCCATTCTCTTCTCTTTCTATTCTCTTGTCTTTTCCCTTTTAGGTGTTCTGTCTTTGAAATCACTAATTCCGTCTTCAAGCAATTCAAATCTGCTCTTATGTGCCTCTAATGTATTTTTTTTTCTCTTTACAAAACAGATTTTATTGTAAAAATTCATTTTTTTAATATTGAGGTTTATTTTAACATATTGAAAAAAACTGTTTTAGTATCATTCTTTCTTTTTTAATATATATTTTTTATTTTTCAAAAAGATACTTAGAATACATAAATGTTACACAAAATATATAGGGATGCCCATATGCGCCGCTCCCCACACCTCCCACACCCTCCCACATAAACAACATCCTTCATTAGTGTGGCACATTCATTGCAATTGATAAATGTATCCTGGGGCATTGCCACTGAGCATGAACCATAGTTCACATTGTAGTTTACACTCTCTCCCATACAATTCTGCAGGTTATGGGAAGATATAAAATGGCCTATATCTGTCATTGCAGTGTCATTCAGGGCGATTCCCAAGTCCCCCCAAACCCTGTATTAAACCTGTTTTTCCCTCTCCCTGCCGCCACAGCCTCCAGTGGCCATGGCCTCCACATCAATATTGTAATTTCTTCCATTGCTAGAATCACAATAAGTCTATAGTAGAATACCAGTAAGTCCACTCTAGTCCATAGTTCATTCCCCAATCCTGAGGATTCTGGGATGGTGATGTCCACCCCACCTCTAATTGAGAGGGGGCTTCAATCCCATACAGCCAATGGATGAGACTCTCTTGCTTGCAGTTGTAGGCTTTCTCGTTTCCTTGGTATGGTGGTTGTCAATCCCCACCTCCTTGTTAGTTGTCCTGGGTGAGTCCAATGAACCAATGAACTGGAGAGTAGGTGTTGCAACTCTGCTGAGGCTCAGGGCCCAGCTGGCACATGGACAGCCCAAAGATTCCAGTCTCTTGGATGTACACCTACCAACTCCACACCAACTATAGGTTCAAATAGAAGGGACAGAAGAGCCATGTGTAGGGAAGCCATAACTGAGTCCAACTCTGTCACTCTCAGGAGCACAAACTCCAAAGTAGGGCCCAGTGGCAAGGCACCAAACTCTGGAGCTATCTGCCCTAACCATAGGATCTAGGTGTCTCCAGAGCCCTCAGGAGCCCCACTGTAGCAGTTTGGTAGTTTGATATAGTTATGAATTCCAAAAATAGATATTGGATTATGCTTGTAAACTGGTCTGTCAATCTGGGCATGATTAAGTTATGATTAGGGTGTTGACTGGGCCACGTCTGTAGGGTGTTGAGCCCCACCCCTTGGTGGGTCGGGAATCAAATATAAAAGGCATGGTAAAGGACAGAGTTGGAGCAGTTTTGATGTTGTGGTTCTGATGAGGAAGGAGAGAAGGCCCTGGGAAAAGAGGCGAGCCATTCACCTGACAGTTCACAGTTGGCCTTGTAGAGAGAGGCAGAGCCTAGAGAGGCTCATAGTCTACAGCTGACCGTGTGCAGGAAACAGAGGAGCTAAGCCCAGAGAGAAATGGAGCCCCAGGAAGAGAGGAACCCAAGAAGCCTGAACCCTGGCAAATGTCGGCATCTGTCTTACTCCAATATGTGGCAAGAGACTTTGGTGAAAGAAGAAACTTATGCTTTATGGCCTGGTAACTGTAAGCTTCTACCTCAAATAAATACCCTTTATAAAAACCAACTGATTTCTGGTATTTTGCATGAGCACCCCTTTGGCTGACTAATACACCCACTATATGGGGTAGTATCCACTTTGGCAGTCTATGAGGTCCTGCTGTGATGTGCATAAGCGTTACCTCTGGGATGACCTCTTGACTCACTTTGAAGTCTCTTAGCCATATAAACTCAGTTGTCTTTACATTTTCCCCTTTTTATTCGAGGTCTATTTCTAGTTGCATTGCTAGTTGGTGCTTGGTAGTAATCCCTCAGTGCCAGGGAGGCTCATCTCCTGGAGTCATGTCCCACACTGGGGGGAAGGTAATGCATTTATATGCTGAACTTGGCTTTGAGAGAGGCCACATTTAACCAACAAGGAGGCTTTCAGGAGGCAACTTTTAGGTACCCCACAACACTAGGCTAAGTTTCAATTTCAAGAGCAAAGGTTCACAAGCATAGTCGTCAATATCAAGGACCCATCAATAGACCATACTCCTTCATCAGTCATTGCCCCTGCACTTGGGGGGCAATTGCTGCTCCATTAGAGAACGTGGCAGAGCTCTCCAGGATGGGAATTCAATATTCTCTTGGTTTTTGTGTGAATCTCCACCCACTGTGACAATGCCCCGTGAACATTTGAACATATTTATATACCTTATATGTATGTCCAGGTGAACTTCCTCTCATGTATCCCCCATCCCTTACAACCCACACCAATGATCTTCCCCTGCCCCAGTTGTAACACTTCTGTGATCTAAAGCTTCTTCAAAAATGAAGCCAATAAAATAGCCAAATACAGCTAATAGGAAAATGAAATAATAACGATAGGTTTAAATATAAGAATAAAATACATAAAAATTAAAAAAAAAACTAAAAATAAAATAAAATTTTAAAATTGGGATATTAAAAAATAATGAAAAATATTTTTAAAAGTTTTTTTGACATTTTGCCTTTTATCACTATATTATCTGTTATCCTGTATGTACAGTGACATTTATTTATTTCCCAGTGTCGTACTTTTTTTCATTTTGTTTTCAAAGAAGTTTTAGGTCACAGTAAAGTCACATACAGAATACAGGGGACTCCCATATACCCAACATCCTCCACCTTTTCCCCCTTCCCATATTAATACCTTTTTATATGTGGATAGTACATATGTTATAACTGATATACAAATAGTGAAACATGGTTAGTAACCATGATCAATAGTTTACATTATGGTTTACATTTTAGACTGTACACTTTTATAAATTTTGATGATATTTAACATGACCTGTGTCCATCATTGCAAGATCATGTAGAACACTTCCATTGCCCACTAAATACCCCCTGTTTCATCTATTCTATTCCTCCCTCTCCCTCCCCTTGGGGCCCACAGCAACCACCAGGCTTCACTTCTTGGATGACAAGATTCATAGTTACTTGCAAGAACACTGAGGTCTTGACACACTGGTTTGTCCTCCCCTATTAGGAATCACCCATGCTTTCGAGAGATTCCTGCCCCTCTGTTTGTGAACATATCGGTCCTCCACAATATGGGATTCCAACTTCTTCCCGCTCATTATGTGGGCCTCCACCCACTGATACAACACATTATGACAAAATGATCACTTGCACACTCCTTAGAAGCCTGCCCCAGGTGTGTCCTGTCCCAAATGCCACCCCTTCCCCATCCAACACCTTAAACCAGTAACCCTTCTTTTCATATTGCCATAAGAGTGTTCCCAACTTTGGACTTTCAACCACATACCCACCTATCCCCAGTGTTCACCTGGTCACTCCCCCAACCCTCCCCCCATTTCCATGGACCGTCAACTCACCCGCCCCATTCTACCCACCTGTCAAACCTGCACCACCCAACCCAATCGTATCACTACCCTCCTGTCATATTCCTTAAATGCCCAACTATACAATTCTGCCTTATCATAGATTACGCCTGTAGGGGCATTAGCTAACAACCTTCTTCTCCCTTTCTATTTCCTGTAAACCTATCTTCCAGACAATAGCTCTCTGAGTCTTCTCGATTTGCTTAAGTAAGGTCATGTAATATTTGTCCTTCAACGCCTGGCTTGCTTCACCCAACATAAGGTCCTCAAGATTCATGCATGTTATCCCGTGTGTTAGCACTGTATTCCTTCTTACAGCTGAGTAATAGCCCATTGTATGTATGTATCACATTTTGTTTATCCATTCATCTGTTGATGGACATTTGGGTTGATTCCAACTTTTGGCAATAGTGAATAATGCTGCTATGAACATTGATGTGCATATATCTGTTTGTATCCTTGCTTTCAGTTCTTCTGGGTATATACCCAGCAGTGGAATTACTGGATCATATGGCAGTTCTATAGTTAGGTTTTTGAGGAACCGCCAAACTGTCCTCCACAATGGCTGGACCATTCTACATTCCCACCAGTGGTGGATGAAAAAATATGAAATGCTTCAGGAATTTGCATGTCATCCTTGCTCAGGGGCCATGCTAATCTACTCTGCATTGTTCCAATTTTAGTATATGTGCTGCCGAAGCAAGCACTCTAATGTATTTTAAATCTCATCCATTGTGTCTTTCATTCCCATAAGGTCTGTTGCTTTTTTTTTTTTTTTTTTTTTTGCAGGCTTTCAAATTGTTCTTTATGCTCTCCAGTGTCTTCTTAATATCCTTTATTTATTTGGTCATATTTTCTTTAAATTCTTTTAAGTGATTTAAGAGAGTTGTGATTAATTGTGATTAATACAATTAATCACTGATTAATTGTATTAAATCCTATATCTCTTTAGGATATTTGGTTTGTTCTTTTGGCTGGGCCATCTCTACCTGTTTCCTAGTATGGCTTGTAAGTTTTTGCTGATGTCTAGGCATCTGAATATGTTGGTGAATTTACTCTGATGGCTAATTTCTCTCTCTTGCCTATAGTGTTTTTTTCACAGCTCTTCTTTGATATTTGGTTCAACTTAGTCTTTAAAATTTCCCAGCTTAAGTTTTCAAAATCGGGCCAGGGACTCATTAGTGGGGCTCAGATTTTCTCTCAGGGGTTGGATACAGAGTATGAGCAGTTTTTGCCCATTCAATTTCCAGACCAGCCAGCAGATGGCGATGGTCAGTACACCTTTCATGGAGGTGTTTCAGTCTCAGCTTCCTGTGTTCCTGTGTTGAATCTCCAGATCGGAGATTCAAAGCAGGCTCTGCTGGCTGAATTCACCAAAGAAAAGCACCCTGACCTCCCCTCCCTTTTCCCTTGAAACAGCTGACAGGGAGGAAGATGTCTGCTCCCCTCTCAGTTGGCTGCAGTGAGCCAGGGGTTTTATCCCAGCTTAATATCTTGGGGGTGAAGCAGGGAAGCCCTTCCTGCTTGCCACAGGGGCTTGGTAACTCAATGTTTGTCATTTCGGCTTCTTCATCTCTCTGTCCCTTACCCTCCTGGGAGTTGTGTAGCACTATCCTGGTCTGCTGACCCCCAAAGCAGGTCCCTTGGACAGCTTTTGGTTCTTTCTCCATTGTTTTTGTGAGAGCATTCAGCTCTGCCTGTTGATCTATTGCCATCTTCCCACAATCCTCTCCTTTAGTTCTTTAGACATGGTTTCCTTTAGTTTTTTTTTTTTTTTTTTTTTTTATTATGGGTAAAAATCAAAATTCTCACAATACATACAAACATTTGTAAAATGATATATAAATATATATGCATATATGTGTATTTGCTTACAAAAATGCTATTTATATATATATATATACATATATTTTAAGAGGTGCTCAGTTTACCCAAAATACTACACGGAACCCACTGGGATTCCCACGCCACCCACCTCCCACACCTCCCACCACATCCCACACAAACATCTCCCACAGTGTGGCCCACCAACCCCAACGAACTTACACATCCTGGAGCCTTGCCACCAACCATAGACCACAGTTCACACTGTAGACCACACTCTCTGCCACTCAGTTCTGAGTGGTGTGTGCTGATTTAAAATGGCCTACATCCATTGCCACAATAGTACCCAGGACAACCTCCAACTCCCAAAGAAGCCCCTGTATTTCTTTTTTTTTTTTTTAAAGATTTTATTTATTTATTCATTTATCCCCCCCTTGCTGCTTGTGCTCGCTGGGTCAGCTAACCACACCACGCGGGCGGGCTTGCCTTCACCAGGAGGCCCCGGGAACTGAACCTGGGGCCTCCCATATGGTAAACGGGAGCCCTACTGATTGAGCCACAGCCGCTTCCCGAAGCCCCTGTATTTCAACTGCTCATCCGCTCCCTACCCAAAAACTGTCAAGTGGCCACTGGCTCCACCTCATTGTTATAATTTCTTGCATTGCAAGAATCACCATATGTGAGCAAGAGAATACCATCAAGTCCACTCTAGTCCATAGTTCTTCCCCCAATCCAGAGGCGACTGGGATG
>JAKSZT010026914.1:12186499-12336622 GCA_026826555.1 Tolypeutes matacus | reverse complement strand
CTTTTTTTTTTTTTTTTAGCCAAATGCCGGACCCAAAATAATTCCTCTTCTAGACCAACCCCCTTACGGAAGGGACCCTAGCTGGGCCCGTGGAAATTAATCAAGCACGTTCCACTTTCCGGACTCCCCAGGTTAGCTGAAACTCTGATGTTAGTCAGTGAAGAGTGCTAAAGACGGCGGATTCCGCCTCTTCTGGCGCCCAGCTCGAGCTTCACCGGGCTGCTCAGTAAATCAGTTTGAGTGCAGATTCGCGTCTGCTCTCAGCCTGGTGCTGCTTCAGTTCGGCTTATCTGCTCCCCAAAGTTATGGGGCGGTGCAGGCAGCCAGATCGATGACTAAAAATATAAAATACCCTTCCCTGTCTTCCAACCGAACCCTCCCTTTTTTGGGAAGTGTCCCTTCCTCCTGGCTCCGCAGCGGCCCGGGTCTTATCCCTGGGTGGCTAGGGAAATCAGCTGCGTTCCCCGACCAAAATCCCCCCTCCGGTTCACCGGGTGCTGACTAGCTTGTTTGCTCTGTTCACACAAGGTCCAAGGGGCGCCAGGCAGCCAGCTCCCCAGAAAATAAAACTTTTTCGCCCCTGCCCGCGGCTCCAAATGGCCGTTTTATTTTTTATTTCCGTAACCGTGGGGCTCAGCCGCCTGTGCCAACCTCCACCGGCAGCCTCAAAACTCACGAATCTCCACCGTTCGGTCCACGCCGCCGATCCGCGCAGATAGATGTCCCAAGCTTCTCACTCCACGCGTGCACAGCACAGACCCCCAGGCAGGACCCCGTCCCCAATCCGCCTTGCTCTGGGAGCTTGCAGTGTGCGCCCTCCTACACCAACGCCATCTTGCCGCCTCTCCTCCTTTAGTTCTTTGAACATATTTAAAGTGGCTGATTTAAAGTCTTTGTGTAATAAGTTCAATGTCTGGCCTTCTTCAGGGATAGTTTCTGTTAATTGGCTTATTTCTTTTTTATTGTGTATAGGCCATAGTTTATTTTTTATTTTTAATAATAATAAACTTTATTTTTGAGAAGTTTTAAATATACAGAAAAATTACATAGAAAGTATAGGGAATTCCCATATAACCACCCCCCCCATAGTGTCCCCTATTATTAATATCTTACATTAGTGTGGTACATTTGTTATAATTGATAAACCAATACCAAAGTATTGGTTTTAACCAAAGTGTATAGTTTACATTATGGTTTATACTTTGTGCTATATAGGCTTTGACAAATGTATAATGTCATGTGTCCATCATTGCAGTATAATACAGAGCAATTTCAATGCCCTAAAAATGCCCTATATTCTACCTATTCATCCCTTCCCCTCCCTTCTGAACCCCTAGGCAACCACTATCTTTATATCAATGTTACAAGTTCTTCTGTTAACACAAGATAATAACTACAATAACAATGAATCTACTGTGGTCTGTGGTTACACTCCCCCCTTATGTTTGTTCATGCCCCAGCCTTGAGGGATTTGGGATGATGTTTGCTCTGACTGCATCAGGCTGAGAGGGGACTTAGATATTATCAGGCAGATGGAAGGAATTGTTTTGCTTGCAGTTGTAGATACTCCTTGTTTTTTGGGATGGGACTTGTCCATCATCATCGTTTTGTCAGTTGTCAGGGCAAGTCTGAAGAACTGGAGAGTAGGAGTTGGCCATAACTCTGCTGGGATTCAGAGTTCAACCAGCATATGAACAATTCAAAGATTTAAGTCTCTGAGAGATATATTCAATGGGTATATTGAAAATTATAGGTTCAAATAAAAGGAATAGAAGAATCATGAGTAGAGGAATTATAAATGAGTATAACTATGCTATATTGGGAAAATAGATTATTATATATTCCCAAATAGGGCCTGCTGAGGGAGTATTGATTTCATGAGTCTGTGTGCCTTGCCTCTGGTGTCTGGATGTCCCTAGAGCTCTCAGGAGCACTTTTGTGTGAGGCTTTGTTTACTGTGGCAGTTAGTGAAATCTGCCTGAGACCTGTATAAGCATAACCTCTGGAATGACCTCCCGATTCACTTTGAAATTTCTTACCCATAAAAACTCTTTTGTATTTAATATTTCCCCCTTTTGGTCAAGGTCTTTTCTCCAAATGCTTCGGTGGTTGGCGCTTGGAATTAATCCCTCGGTGCCAGGGAGGCTCAACCCCGGGAGTCAGGTCCCATGCTGGAGGGAAGGTAGTGAGTTTATTTGCTGAGTTTGCCTTAGTGTGAGGCCACATTTCAGTAAAAAGGAGGTTTTCAGAAGGTAACTCTTAGGCATTAATTATAATTGGGCTAAGTTTCAGTTTTATAGGAATAAGGTTCATAAGTAAAAGCATTAAGATCAAGGGCTTGGCATATTGACCTGTTTTCTTTTATTAGGCACAGCTTATATATTCCAGAGATTTTTGCCATTTTACTTGAGAAAGTAGCAGGACTTCCCCAAGATGGAAGTTTAATATTTTGTTAGCTATGATGTGGGCCTCTCTCTATCTATTGAGAAAACAACCTATGACAAACATGAAAACATTCATATCCCATAGAAATATGTTTCAGGTGCATTTCCCCCCATATATCATACCACTATCAACACCCTGTATTAGTGATGTGCCTTTGGTATAGATCCTGAAAGAACATTCTATTTGTAAATCTCAACCACAACCTTCAGCCACCCCAGAGTTCACTGTGTTATATAGTCACTCATTTTATCCTCTAACTTTCCTTCTAGCATCACGGATGGACCAAAACTTTACTCTTCAACTACGTTCACACTTACACTTCAGCGCTGTTAATTACACTCATATCGGTGTGCCACCATCACCTCCGTCCATTTCCAAGTCGTTATAAGCATCCTAATTGCAAATTCTGTACAGATTAAGCATAGGCTCACAAATCTCTACTTCCCTTCTATCTCCTGGTAACCTATCTTCCAGATTCTACCTCCATGAGTCTGCTCACTATCCTTAGTTCATAATTGTGAAATCATGAAATATTTGTCCTTTTGTGTCTGGCTTATTTCACTCAACATAAGGTCCTCAAGGTTCATCCATGTTGTCACATGCATCAGTACTTCATTCCTTCTTACAGCTGAATAATATTCCATTGTATGTATATACCAGTTTTCTTATCCATTCATCAGTTGATAGACACATGGGTTGCTTCCATCTTTTGGTAATTGTGAATAATGCCACCATGAACATTGGTGTGCTTATTTCTGTTCATGTTCCTGCTTTCAATTCTTCTGGGTATATATCTAGTAGTGGGATTTCTACATCGTGTGGCAATTTTATACTTAGCTTCCTGTGGAATTGCCAAACAGTCTCCACAGTGGCTGTACCATTCTGCATTCCCACCAACAATGAATGAGCGTTCCTATTTCTCCACATCCTCTCCAACACTCGTAGTTCTCAGTCTTTTTAATAGTGGCCATTGTGTGAAATGATATCTCAGTGTAGTTTTGATTTCCATTTCCCTAATCATTAGCGATGAACATTTTTTCGTGTTTTTTTTTTTTTTTTTTTTTTTACATTTGTATTTCTTCTTTGGACAAATGTCTTTCAAGTCTTTTGCCCATTTTTAAATTGTGTAGTTTATCTTTTTATTGTTGAGTTGTATGATCTCTATGTGTCATGGCTATTAAACTCTTATCAGATATGTGATTTAAAAATTTTTTCTCCCATTGAGTGGGCTGCCTTTTTACCCATTTGACAAAGTCCTTGGTGGTGCAGAAGTGTTTAATTTTGAGGTTGTCCCATTTATCTATTTTTTTCTTTTGTTGTGTGTCCATTAGGTATGAGGTCCTAAAAACCACCACCTACCACAAGGTCTTTAAGATGTTTCCCCACATTTTCTTCTAGAAGTAGTATGGTCCTGGCTTTTATATTTAGGTCTTTGATCCATTTTGAGTTGATTCTTGCATAGTGTGAAATAGGGGTCCTCTTTCATCCTTTTGGTATAGCCATCCAGTCTTCCCAGCACCATTTGTTGAACAGACTATTTTGTCCCATTAACATGGACTTGGAAGGGGTGTCAAAAACCAGTTGGCTATAGAGGGGATGGTTTATTTCTGGACTCTCAATTCTATTTCGCTGATCAATGTGTCTATCTTTATGCCAGAACCATGCTGTTTTGATTACTGTAGCTTTGTAATATGTTTCAAGGTCAGGCAGTGAAATTCCTGCCATGTTGCTCTTCTTTTTTAGAATGCTTTTGGCTATTCAGGGGCACTTTCCCTTCCAAATGAATTTGGTTATTGCCTTTTCTATTTCTGTAAGGTAGGCTTTTGGAATTTGATTGGTATTGCATTGAATCTATAAATCAGTTTGGGTAGGATTGACATCTTCATGATATTTAGTCTTCTAATCCATGAACACAGAATGTTTTTCCATTTGTTTAGGTCTTCATTGATTTCTTTTTGCATTGTTTTGTAGTTTTATGCATATAGGTCCTGTACTTCTTTGGTTAAATTGATTCCTAGGTATTTGAGTTTTTTTGTTGGTATTGGAAATGGAATTTTCCCCCTGATTTCCAGCTCAGATTGTTTAATACTAGTGTACAAAAATATTACTGATTTTTGCATGTTGATCTTGTATCCTGCCACTTAGCTGAACTCATTAACTCAAGTAGCTTTGTTGTAGTCATATCAGAATTTTCTAAAACTAGGATCATGTCATCCACAAATAGTGAGAGTTTTACTTCCTCTTTTCCTATTTGGATGCCTTTAATTTTTTTATTCTTGTCTAATTGCTATAGCTAGAACTTCTAGTAAAATGTTGAATAGCAATGTGGAGAGTGGGTATTCTTGTCTTGTTCCTGATCTTAGGGGGAAAGCTTTCAACCTTTCTCCATTGAGTACGATGTTGGCTGTGGATTTTTCATATACGTCATTTATCATATTGAGGAATTTTCCTGCTAGTCCTATCTTTCAAAGAATTTTTTTATCAAGAAAAGATGCTGGATTTTGTCAAATACCTTTTCTGCATCGATTGAGGTGATCACGTGTTTTTTCCCCTTCAATTTGTTAATGTGGTGTATTATGTTGTTTTTTTTTATGTTGAACAAGCCTTGTATGCCAGGAATAAATGCCACTTGGTTGTGATGTATTAGTCTTTTTTTTTTTTTTTTTTTTTTTAACACTTTTATCTCCTAATATAGAGCCTCAGAACTATTCTTATGTAATCAAATGTTCTTCTTGTATGTACTGCATCAAAATGTGACTGTATCTTTGGAAAGAGTTATACCCCTTTTCTGAATATTCAAAATATCCTCAGTTACTAATATTTGACTAAAAGTGGAATGTGGTAACTTACAATGAAGGCAGAAAGACAGGTTTTCATTGGTGTGTATAGGAATGTCTCTCTCCTTTCTCTTGTTTTATTTTATAAACCTGTTTTGCCTTTTTAAAAGCATTTTTTCAATTTTATTGATACATTTTTTTACTTTATTTATACATTTAATAATTGAAAATATAAACAAAAAGAAAAAGAAAATACAATTGAATAAAAAACACATTTCCCAATTAAATGTACTGGATAGATATAAAAATTTTTTTTCAAATCATACAATATGTTACACAATATATTTGTTTCATAGTAATGTAATCCTAAGTATTTGTCCTTTTGTGTCTGGCTTGCTTCACTCAACATAATGTCTTCCAGGTTCATCCATGTTGTCATATGCTTCACAACTTCATTTCTTCTTACAGCTGCATAATATTATTCATGTATATACACCACAATTTTTTTTTTCCATTCCTCAGTTGATGGACACCTGGATTGTTTCCAACTTTTGGCAATCAGGAATAATGCTGCTATGAACATCAGTGTGCAGATGTCTGTTCATGTCTCTGCTCTCAGTTCTTCTGGGTATATACCTAGTAACGATATTGCTTGGTCACATGGCAAGTCTATATTCAAATTCCTTAGGAACTGCCAAACAGTCCTCCACAGTGGCTGTACCATTCTACATTCCCACCAACAGTGAATAAGCATTCCTATCTCTCCACATCCTCTCCACCATTAACAGTTTTCCTACTTTTTAATAGTGGCCAGTCTAATAAGGGTGAAATGATATCTCATTGTAGTTTTGATGATCATTTCACTAATTGCTAGTGATGTTGAACATTTTTTCATGTGTTTATTCAACATTTGTATTTCTTCTTTGGCCATTTGTCTTTTCAAGTCTTTTGCCTATTTTATAATTGGGTAGTTTGTCTTTTTCTTGTTGAGTTATATGATCTCTTTGTATGTCATAGATATTAAATGCTTATTGGATATTCAATTGCCAAATATTTTCTCCCATTGAGTTGGCTGCCTTTTCTCCTATTTGGCAAAGTCCTTTCAGGTACATAAGAGTTTAATTTTGAGGAAGTCCCATTTATCTATTTTTTCTTTTCTTGCTCGTGCTTTGGGTGTAAGGTTTAAGAAACTACCACCTACCATAAGATCTTGAAGATGTTTTCCTACATTTTCTTCTAGGATTTTTATGGTTGTCACTTTTATATTTAGGTTCTTGATCCATTTTGAGTTAATTTTTGTATAAGGTGTGAGACAGGGGTCTTTTTTCTTTCTTTTGGTTATGGAGATCGAGTTCTCCCAGCACCATTTGTTGAATAGATTGTTCTGGTGTGGCTGGGAGGGCTTGACCGTCTTGTCAAAAATCACTTGACTCTAGATGTGAGGGTCTATTTCTGAGTACTCAATTTGGTTCTATTGGTCAATATGTCTGTCTTTATGCCAGTACCATGCTGTTTTTACCACTGTAGCTAGGTAATATGTTTTAAAGTTTGGAAGTGAGAGTCCGCCAACTTCATTCTTCTTTTAGTCTTTTGATATGCTGTTGGATTCGATTTGCAAGTATTTTGTTGAGAATTTTTGCATCTGTGTTCGTTAGAAAGATTGGTCTATAATTTTCTTTCCTTGTAGTGTCTTTATCTGGCTTTGGTATTGCGGTGATGTTGGCTTCATAAAATGTGTTGGGTAATTTTCCCTCCTCTTTTTGGAAGAGTTTAAACAGGATTGGTGTTAATTCTTTTTGAAATGCTTGGTAGAATTCACCTGTGAAGACATCTGGTCCTGGACTTTTCTTTGCTGGGAGGTTTTTGATGATGGAGTCAATCTCTTTAAATGTGATTGGTTTGTTAAGTTCTTGTATTTCTTTTAGTGTTCTTCAATTTCAGCTGTTCTGTCTTCACCATCACTAATTTTTTCTTCTATCATTTTGAGTTGATTGTTGTATACCTCTAATGTGTTTTTATTTATTTATTTTTTTTTATTATGGGTAAAAATCAAAATTCTCACAATACATACAAACATTTGTAAAATGATATATAAATATATATGCATATATGTGTATTTGCTTACAAAAATGTATTTTTTATATATATATATACATATATTTTAAGAGGTGCTTAGATTACCTAAAATATTATACGGAATGTGTTTTTTATCTCACCTATTATGTCTTTCATTACCATGAGCTCTGTTACTTTTCTATTCAGTTTTCAAATTCTTCTTTGTGCTTGGTCAATGTCTTCTTGATGTTATTTATCTCTTTAGCCATACTGTATTTCAACTCCTTAATTTGATTTGGAAATTTGTGTGCATCTTGTTAATTAGTTGTCTCAAATCCTGTGTCTCTTCTGGGACCATGTCTTCCATTTCCTTAGTATGGCTCAATAATTTTTTGCAGATATCTAGGCATCTGATTAGGATGGCATCTGACTCAGATGCTCAATTTCTCTCTCTTTTCTAGGGATTTAGTGGTTGGAGGCTGTGTGTTACTGCTCTTCTTTGATTCTTATTTCAACCTGGGTCTTTAGGATTGTCCCTGTTAGTGGCTCAAAACTGGGCTCTGGACCCAGTAATGGGTTGCAGACCTGCTTCCTAGGGCTTTAGCAGGAGGCTATAAAGGCCGGAAAAAGCCTCTCTTACTTATTTACTTTAAATTTACTGACGTGCACTTCCTTGGTCTTCTGGCAGATGGCGTGCTTTGACAGCCTTCTCAGTTCAGTGCCCAGTCGGAGTGTGTTTGCTGCAGCACGGACTGGATCAATGTGATATAAGTTCCTGCCTGGAGGTTAAGAGCCATGTAACTTGAACTTTCTCAGTGACATTCTCCAGCCTTCACTGACAGAACTTTACCTTTTCCCAGGCATCCTCAACAATCAGTCCTGGTTAGTAGAGAGGGAAATTGAGAGGGTCAAATCTCTTTAGTCTTGGATCTCTTTAGTCTGGAGCTGGCTCCGAAGGCAAACAATGGCATGGCCCCACTCTGCCTGGAAGGGCTCCTGGGACACAGCAGACCAAAGCTGTGGGTCAAAAGCTGAGTCAACTTTAGACTGTGTCCCTCTCTCCCTTTCCAGAGGAGGTGGATTCCTGGGCCCCCCTTTGTTTGCAGCTGCTGGCCCGAGGCCTGAGAATTCAAAAATGTCTTTAGTATGGGGGAGGGTGCTGGCAGTAGCAGCTGCAGTTTTAACTCACAGTTTCGCTGTGGCAATTCTTTTCCTTTGTCCCTCTCTCTTCTGGGTGGTGTCCAGCTTTCCCCTGGTGTCCTAAACCCTAGAAGAATTTTTTCCAGGCCATTTCTGCCTGACCTCTAGTTATTTTTCTCAAGCTGGTTTTCTTGACAAACTCCTGTGATGCACAAACATTTTTAATTTTGAGGAGGTCCCATTTACTTATTTTTGTTTGTGCTTTGGATGTAAAGTTTATTAAACCATTGCCTCCCACAAGATCTCATAGATGTTTCCCTACATTATCTTCTAGGAGCTATATGGTCCTGGCTCTTAAATTTAGGTCTTTGATCCATCTGAGTTAATTTTTGTATAGGGCATAAGATAGGGATCCTCTTTCATTCTTTTGCATATGGATATCCAGTTCTCCCACACCATCTGATGAAGAAACTGTTCTGTCCCAGCTGAGTGGACTTAGCAGCCTTATGGGATATCAGTTGGTCATAGATGTGTGGGTCTATTTCTAGTCTCTCAATTTGGTTCTATTGGTCATTATGTCTATCCTTGTGTTGATACTATGCAGTTTTGACCATAGTAGCTTTGTAGTATGCTTTAAAGTCAGGTAGTGTGAGTTCTCCAACTTTGCTTTTACTTTTTCAAGATGTTTTTTGCTGTTTGGGGCTCCTTACCCTTACAAATATATTTGATATTTGACTTTTCTGTTTCAGTAAAAAATGCCCTTGGAATTTTTATTGGGATTATGTTGAATCTGTAAATCAATCTGTGTAGAATTGACATCTTAATGATATTTAGTCTTCCAGTCCATGAACACGGAATATCCTTCTATTTATTTAGGTCTTCTTTGATTTCTTTTAGCAATGTTATATAGTTTTCTGTGTACAAGTCCTTTGCATACTTGGTTAAAATTATTCTAGATATTTGATTCTTTTAGTTGATATTGTAAATGGAATTTTTTTCTTGATTTCCTCTGCAGATTGCTCACTACCAGTGAGTAGAAACACTCCTGATTTTTGCATGTTGATCTTGTATCCTGTCACCTCACTGAACTCGTTTATTAGCTCTAGTAGTTTTGTTGTAGATTTTTCAACGACTTTCTATATATAGGATTATGTCATCTGCAAATAGTGAAAGTTTTAATTCTTTCTTTCAAATTTGATGCCTTTTATTTCTTTTTCTTACCTAAGTGCTCTAGCAAGACCTTCCAACAAAATGTTGGTTAAGAGTGGTAATAGTGGGCATCCTTGTCTTGTTCCAGATCTTACAGGGAAAGCCTTTAGCTTTTCACCATTGAGTATGACGTTAGCAGTGGGTTTTACATATATGCCCTTTATTATGTCATGTTAGTCAGGGTTTTCTAGGGAAATAGAATCGACAGGTGATATCTGTAAATTGTATGAGATTTTATAAAATTCTCTCACTTGACCATGGGGATGCACAAGTCCAAATTCCTTAGGCAGACTGCAAACCAGGGACTCTGATGAAGGTCCTTGATGAGTTCCCAGGAGACGTTGGCTGTTCGAAGTTGAGCTGGAAAATTCTCTCTGAATGCTGAAATCACTTCCCCTTTTAAGGGGATAAAATGTCACTCATTGTTGATGGCAATCTCTTTGGTTGATTGTAGATATAATCAGCCATCTCTGCAATGAACTCACTGATGATTACAGTTCATAAATGTCCTTGTATTACATTTGGCCCAGTGCTTGCTTCACCAGACAACTGGGCACCATTACCTGGCCAAGTTGACACATTAGTCTAACCATCACACATCTTGAGGAAGTCTCCTTCTATTCCTATCTTTTGAAATGTTTTTTAAAAAGAAAGGATGTTCAATTTTGTCAAATGACTTTTCTATGTTAATAGAAATGGTTATATAATTTTTCTCCTTCGATCTGCTAATGTGATGTGTTACATTAATTAATTTTCTTATGTTGAACCATCCTTGTATACAGGGGATAAAACCCACTTGATCATGGTGTATAATTAGTTTGATGTGTTGTTGGATTCTATTTGCAGGCATGTTGTTGAGGATTTTTGCACCTAAGTTCATTAGAGAGATTGGTCTGTAATTTTCTTTTCTTGTAGCATCTTAATGTGGCTTAGTATTAGGGTGATGCTGGCATCATAGAATAATTTAGGTAACGTTCCCGCCTTTTCGATTTTTTGGAAGAGTTTGAGCAGGATTGGGAATAATTGATAAAATTCACCTGTGATGCCATCTGGTCTTGGGCTTTTCTTGGTTGGGAGATTTTTGATGAGTGATTCTATCCCAATTAATTGTGATTGGTCTGTTGAGATCTTCTATTTCTTCTTTTGTCAGGATAGGCTGCTCGTGTGTTTCTAGAAATTTATCAATTTCATCTAATTTGTCCAACTTGTTGGCATACAATTTTTCAAAGTATCCTCTTAAAACGATAGTCTTTATTTCTGTGGCATCCACTCTCTCATTTCTTATTTTATTTATTTGCATCTTCTCTCTTCTCTTTGCTTTGATAGTTTAGCTAAGGGTTTTCAATTTTATTAATCTTCTCAAATAACCAGCTTTTTGTGTTCTTAATTCTATTGTTTTTTTATTTTTTTCTATTGCTTTTATTATCAAATTCATTTAATTCTGCTCTAATCTTTGTTATTTCTTTCTGCTTGCTTTGTGATTAGTTTGCTGTTGTTGTTTTTTTTCTAGTTCCTTCATATGTACAGTTAGGTCTTTGATTTTAGCTCTTTCTTATTTTTTTCCCCCAAATTTATTACTTTTATTTTTCTTTATTTATCCCCCCTTCCTGAGATGATTCACTTGTCTGTCTGCTCATTGTTTGCTCGCCTTCTCCAGGAGGCACCCGGGACCTCCCACATGAGAGGCGAGTGTCCAATGGACTGAGCCACATTCGTTCCCGGTGGGCTGCAGCGTCTGCTGGCTTGTGGCCTCTACTTGTTGCAGTGGAGGCAGAGTCTAGCGTGTTGCAGTGGGAGGCAGCTTCTAGCTCATTGCGGCAGGAGGTGGTGTCTAGCTCATTGTGGTGGGAGGTGGCATCTGCTCGTCTTCTTTTAGGAGGCACCAGGACCCCAGCTCTGGACCTCCTATGTGCTAGGTGGGCGCCCAAGTGGTTGAGCTACTTCCATCCACTTCCCCTTCTTTTTTAACGTAGGCATTTAAGGCTATAAATTTTCCTATCAGCACTGCCTTCACCGTAGCCCATACGTTTTGATATGTGGTGTTCTCATTTCCATTCGCTTTGAGATATCTACTGATTTCTCTTGCAATTTCTTCCTTGACCCATCGTTTCTTTAAGAGTGTGTTAACTTCCATATATTTGTGTATTTTCTAGTTCTCTGCCCATTATTGATTTCCAGCTTCATTCCATTGCGGTCAGAGAAAGTACTTTGTATAATTTAAGTTTTTCTAAATTTGTTGAGACTTGTTCTATGAGCTAACATGTGGTCTGTCCTGGAGAATGTCCATGAGTGCTTGAGAAGAATGTATATCCTGCTGTTTTGGGGTGCAGTGTTCTGTATATGTCTGTTAGGTCTAGTTCCTCTAATGTATTATTCAAGATCTCTGTTTCTTTATTGATCCTCTGTCAAGATGTTGAGTGTATTGCTGAGAGTGGTGTATTGAAGAGTCCCACTTTGATTGTAGATCCATCTATTTCTCCCCTTAGTTTTGCCAGTGTTTGCCCTATATATTTTGGGGCACTCTGGTTAGATGCATAAATATTTATGATTGTTCTTTCTTCTTGGTAGATTGCCTCTCTTATTAATATATAGTGACCTTCTTTGTCTCATACAACAATTTTGCATTTAAATTCTACTTTGTCTGATATTAGTCTAGCTACCCCATCTCTTTCTTGGTTACTGTTTGTGTGGAAAATCATTTTCCAACCTTTCATTTGCAACCTATTTATGTCATTGGGTCTAAGGTGAGTCTCTTGTAGACAGCATATAAATCATATTTTTAAAATCCATTCTGCCAATCTGTGTCTCTTAATTAGGGAGTTTAATCAATTAACATTCAATGTTATTACTATAAAGGCAGTACTTACTTCAGCCATTTTTTCTTTAGGCTTATTAATAATCTTCCTTTCTGCACTCTTCTCCAAACCTGTCTCTCCTGTCTTTCTTTTCAACCTGCAGAACTCCCTTTAGTATTTCTTGAAGGGCAGGAGTCTTGTTGACAAATTTTCTCAATTTCTGTTTATATGTGAATATTTTGATCCCCCCCTCATTTTTGAAGGACAATTTTGCTGGATACAGAATTCTTGGCTGGCAGTTTTTTTCTTTCAGCACTATAACTATGTCTCATCTCCATGTTTTCAGATGAGAAATCAGCACTTAATCTTATCGTGCACCCCTTATATGTAATGGATCTCTTTTCACTGCTGCTTTCAAGTTTCTCTCTTTAGCTTTGGTGTTTGACAATCTGATTAGTATGTCTCAGAGTAGGTCTGCTAGGATTTATTCTGTTTGGAGTACACTGTGCTTCCTGGACATGTACATACATGTCCTTCATGAGAGTTGGGGAATCTTTAGCCATTATTTCCTTAAACATTCTTTCTGCCTCTTTTCCA
The DNA here is from genome assembly GCA_026826555.1 of Tolypeutes matacus. NCBI lineage: Eukaryota > Metazoa > Chordata > Mammalia > Cingulata > Chlamyphoridae > Tolypeutes > Tolypeutes matacus. The sequence goes on along the minus strand of JAKSZT010026914.1, from coordinate 12,323,604 downwards.
TTCTCTTCTCCCTCTGGGACACCCATAATATGTATGTTTGTCTGTCTCATGCTGTCATGCAATTCCCTGAGTACCTGAAGAATTTTTTCGATTTTTCATGTCTATCTGTTCTACTATCTGTGATTTTTGATATCTTATCTTCCACTTTGCTAATTCTTTCCTCTGCCTGTTCAAATCTGCTGTTTTGTGATTCTAATATATTTAAAATTTTTCCATTGTGCCTTTCATTACCATAAGATCTGTTAATTTTTAAATGTATGTTTGCAATTTCTTCTGTATGTTTTACCAGTGACTTCTTAATATCCTTTATCTCTTCCTTCATCTCATTGAATTGATTTAGGAGATTGGTTTGGACATCTTGGATTAGTTGTTCCACATTCTGCATGTCCTCCTGCTTTTTAATTTGTTCATTTGCCTGGGCTATATCTTCCTGTTTCTTAGTATGGCTTGTAATTATTTGCTGATGTCTATACATCTGTTTATCTTAATGGGTTTATTCTGTTAGTTTCTCTCTCTTGCTTAGAGTTTTATTTTTGTTTGGCATTGTGTTAAGTGTCTTCTTTGACACTTGATTACACTTATTCTAAATCTTTAGAAGCCCACAGCTTCTGGAGGAGGAGTGCAGCATACTGTTCCCTATACTGCCATCTTTGGTCTCAGAAAATAACTCCTTGACACACAACATATTTCATGGATGTAGTCAGTGTTTTCCTTGAAGCAGCCTAGTGTAGCCAGTTGACAGGTAAAGATATCACCAGTCCAGTTTACTTATTATTGGCTGTGTAGTGTTTGCCATCTGCTACAATAAATACTGCACAATGGGTTGGCTTAACAACAGGAATTAATTGTCTCATTATTTAGAGGCTAGAAGGCTTGCTTTTTCTCTGGGATCAGTAGCATTCTGGCTGGCAAGAAACACTTCTGTTCATTGGCTTTCCCATAACATGGTGACGTCCAGGCCATACTTTCTTGCTTCTTTGCATATCTCATAATTTTTTGTTGAAAACTGGACATTTTAAATAATATAATTGGCAAATCTGGAAATTAGACTCATCTCCTCCCCAGGGTTTGTTGTTGTTGCTATTTGCTGTTGTGTGATTTTCAGTGACTCTTCTGCACTAATTTTGTGAATACTGTATTCTTTGTTGGTATGGCCAAAGAAGTCTCTGTTTGGTTAGCTTAGTGGTCAGCTAATGATTGGACAGAGATTTCCTCAAATGCCAGAAAGCAGTAAGTTCCCAGTTTTTGCCAAGAGGCACACCTTCAAAAATTAGGTATGCAGTTGACAACTCTGCCTTAAATTTCACTGCCTGATTTCACAGAAATTTAAGGTCAGTGAGAGATGTGATCTTAAGATGTTCTCAAGTCTTTCTTGAGCATGTCCACAGTGCTACACATATGTGTATCTTTCTAGATTCCCAGGAATATATCAGAGCTTTTTAAAGCATCCTGTGGCTATCACATTCCCCAATTTTTCCTTTTAAGCTTTTGGTTATACAATTATTCACCCCAATTGTTATCTAGTGCCCAGGCAGCTACATTGTTAAACATTTGCCGCTTATTGTTCTCAACAAGTGCTCTTGGAGAAAAGGCTATTCAGAGTCATGTCAAATAAAGACAAGCCTAGCAAGTGGGGTTTTCCAGGGAACCACCAGGAAGGTCACCTTATGACCATCTGGAAATGTGGTTTTGGATGAGCTCCATCTTCATTCTGACTCCTCCAAGGGCTGCCAGGATGCTGGTTTTCACTGTGACTGCAGACTATTCTTTTTTCTTTTTTCTTTTTTATGACTACTGTGGATCTAGAGGGTTAGAGATAGAATAGAGCAAATTCAAAAGACACAAAGCTCATTGTTTCTACCAAAATACAGCTGTTTTTCTTGAGTAAAATTTCCCCAGATTGCTGCAAGCCATTGGTTAATTTCCAGAGCTCTGAGAAAGTTGATTCTGATCATTTTTGCCACTGTTCTCGTTGCTTTTATGGAGGAGAGGGATTTTAGATGTCCTTACTCTGTCATTCTCATGGACCTTGTCCTGGATACCTTAAAAATATTATCACACAGCATCTTCTCTCCATGTCCACAATTATAGCCAGTGTTTCTATCGCTCTCCTTATTCAGAATAAGGGGTAATTATGGCATGCTTTTATTTTGTCTCTCCTCAAGTCTCTGCCACTTTTCTTGCTGAGACTATATGGGATTTTTCTTTGTTTTATATTGCTATCGATGAAAAAAAACCCAAACTATATTGGCTTAACTATACATTTTGCTGATTTCTATGCACACAACATTTTCTTGTATCCCATACCTTCCTGTTTGTTGGAGTACATTTTCTAGCAATAATTTCAGTGAGAGTTCATGACCTAAGAAATGTACAGAATCTTGCCCATCTGGACATGTCTTAATTTTGTTCTCATACTTGAATAATAGTTTGATTGGGTATAGAATTTAGGTTCAAAATTATTATGAGTCAGAACTTTGAAATTATTTCTGCATAGTCGTCTTTTTTAATCTTTTAATTTGAAATATTTTTAAACACACAGAAAAATTACATCAGTACAAAGAACTCCTGTATATTCTTCACCTGAATTTACCAGTTGTTCACATTTTCTCACATTTGTTTGATCTTTTTCTATTTCTATTTTTATTTTCTGAACTGTTTGAGAGCAAGTTGCAGACATCTGCCCCTTTGCTCCTAAATACTTCAGTGTGTATTTTCTAAGGACAAGGGCATTCACTTAAATAACTGCAATAAAAATCAGTATATTTAATTAATTGATAAACTAGTACTAGCTAATCTACAGACCATATTCAAATATTGTCAATTGCCCTATAATGAACTTTACTGCATTTTTTTTTCTGATCTAGGATCCATTTAGTTTTCATGTCTCTTTAATCTCTTTATTTTTCATTAATCTGGATCCATTCCTTGGCCTTTCTTTTTCTTTCATGACTCTGACTTTTTTGAAGAGTGCAGACCAGTGTTTTTGTTAATGAGTATTTGGAGGAAAGGGGACTGAATGTGAGTGTATTTAACTTATCATAACCCATCCTCACTCTTGAAAAGCCAGCGGGGTAAATAATCTGCTTTTGGAATATCCAGTATCCAAACTCCTCAAGGCCTGTTAAAGCTCAGAACCCCTGGAGATGACATTTAACAGCTCATGTGGGGAACTTACTACTTTCTCAATGGGGCATGGGCTGGGAAAGAGATCCCTACATGGTTGGAACTATCCAAGCCAAAGTCTTCCAAATTTCTGCGTTACAAATCAATCTGAGGGGCTGTACGCTGATTTTTTTCAACCACACTTATAGTTGTCAGCAGCAACTATAATCACACCATATGGAAAATACCAAGGGTCAAAATATATCCCCAGCTACCCCTGTAGGCCACGAGAGCACCAGAAGAGATTTAGAATTCAACAACTTCATTTTATGAAGAAGCAAAGCCCTTGGGAGAGGAAGGACTAGTGAAGATCATAAAACTTATTAGTGCCACAGCCCCATCTTGAATTAATATTCTGATTTATTCCTTAAACTTAAAATGATCCAGCAATGATAAGAAAACCACTGTTCAGCAGTGACGAGAATACAATGGCCACATTAATTAAATAATACTGGGCAAAAAGGAGCAGCACAGTTCATGCCTCCTTGGCTAGGAGACTATGAGCCTGCCAGTCCAATTGAAAAGCCAAGGCGGGTGATATGCATGGAGTATCAGTGGATTGGGCTCCATGAAGTTAAAAGGAGAGACTGCAATTCATTATTTAAAAAGCATTTTAACTGTCAGCACATTGAATTAAGGGGCCAGTAGCCAAGAGGTCCTTCCCAGTTAACAGCCATAAATGTGAAGGATCAGGGGTCTTTAATTTGGAAGAAAGACTCTAGCCTTATAAAGGTAGAGATTTATTGCTCACCAGTGATGAGTGCTATGAGATCCAGGACCAACATCCTTCACTGACTACATCTGCTTTTGATAAGCTCTGAAGAGTTAGTTATTTAGGTCAAGAATTTGTAGCCCCAGGCTAAGTGAGGATGGGAAAGGGGTGGAGAGATGCTGAATAGAAAGAAGGGGAAGGGCTCAGAGAATTCAGTGGTCAGAAGGTTAACTCTCAAAAACTTGCCTCCATCAGGATCTGCCAAGGGTTTTCTGATTATACATTTACCAGCATAACGTCTGAGTTGACGAGGATGTGCTTTAATGTCTGTGAAATAGATCTGGGTATTAAATAAAGCAGAGCCTTGCTGTACAGTTGTAGAAAAAAAAATTTTGTATTTTAATGGAAAACTCTGTCATTATAGCATACACTTCTGGATTGTCACATTCTAACCTGCTCATTGCTGTTGAGTTATCTTGCAATGCTTTATAAATTGTTGGTAACTGATATGTAAATTCTGTCCTGTCTAGTGGTGATTTAATTGATTTCCTCCTTCCAAGTGGAAAAGCCACTTTGGTCTCCATTTGCAATTTATTTCAACTTTCCTTTACTCCATATAAATTTGTTTTGTTTGATTTTTTCCCTTTGATCTGGTATACCTGTCTGTTTACTCATCATATAAGTAAAATGAAATATTTAACACGTGTTCATTTTTAAATCTGTATGAGAGTCATGATTTTACCTTTTTCTGAAAATTATCTTTTAACACAATCCTCCCTTAGCCTTTTGCTTGTGAAAAGTTCCAGACCCCCTCCCCTTTTTGGTGGCAGTGATCCCTACTGTCTTTCTGAGCTTTGAGTACCCAGATCAGCTCTCTGGAGACTTCTTTACTGGAAATTTAAAGTCACATAAAACAAAATACAGCTGAAACCTTTTTTTTGGGGGGGAGGGGGTGGATGGGGGTGCTTTATTTTCAGAATTGTTGGGTTTGTCAATTTGCAAGCACAGGACTGTGTTTAAAGTACCTACCTGTTTATAGCAAGGAGCTGACAGATTTCACAGTTCCTTGTGAAGGGAAGCCATTCAGGGCTGGCATTGGGAAAGGAAACATCAGGACCCAGTAAACTGAGGAGCTCCTGTTTAAATGTTCACCCCAGTGCTAGCATTTCAGAGCAGGAAGGGCAGGAGATTATACTTTATGGCTGCTTTGCCCAACTCTTCAGAAAAGGAGAAGTGGAAGCCTTTACTGTATTCAGATCCCCAAACTGTACAATGCGGTGGCTGTCTTTCTGATGGCCTAGTACGAGGGTTGAGGGCCTGTAAGTGACTGATAGATGAATGCAGCAAGCTTCCTTCTACCTGTCCTCTATGGTCCCTTCTTGAGCTGGGTGTCTGCAGCAGAGGGAGGGAACACAGCTCTAGGGAGGGGTCCCGATGGTTCCTTTAGCTCCATCACTCAACATGATGGTGAGTGACCTTGGGTGAGTCATGTGAATTCTCAGCATCCTCATCTATAGGATGAGGGAGTGTTTTATATGATCTTCAAGGCTTGCTTCTACTCTGACATGGTAAGAATTCAAGGTCAAGCCTTTTGTTCTGTTGGAGTGGGAAGTAAACTGTGAATCATGGCTTTCTTTTGAACTGGATAGCTTCAGTTTGGTTGTTCACCAAGGATGAGAAGGCAGTTCTCAGTTGGATGTAGTTAGATTTTCTAGGCTCCAAAGTAGAGTGTGCCTGAGACATTCCTTGGGATTCCTTCCCACTTGGGGAGGATTGACAATTCCAGGTCATTTGATTAAATTTCTGCCTTGATAGAAGCCTTCTTCATGACTTGTTAGACACTGATAAAGAAATTTTGGTCAAACCCAGAACAATTCAAAGCTTGAATATTTCATTAAAAATTGTTGAAACATTTCTTCCCCAAATGCTTTAAAGTTAATAAAATAATTACAATTTATCAGTCATGGATCTTTAGAAATACCAGCAGGAGATAACTTTGCATTTAATTTAATTTTGATTTTTGTCCAAAATAGAATTCAAAAAAAGAGAAAAAAAAATCTCCCTTATCTGTTCCCTAACAAATTGGTACAGTGAAAATAAAGACTTGATAATTCTGTGCGTTTGACTAGCAACTTTTTTTTTTTTTAATTTTTTGACTAACAATGTTTTGCTTTCAAAATATTTTGCATCTCTTATCTTGTTGGATTTTTACAACTGTGACAGCTGTTTTCAATTTTAGATGAAGCTCCAAGAGGTTAAGTGACTTAGTCAGGATCCCCCATCTGTTAATGAAAGAGAGAACTACAAAACCACTTTCCTGACCCCAATTTTTTTTCTCTTTTATATGGCACCTTACTGCCATTAGTTAGGAATGAGGGCTCTCTTTTAATCATGAAACTTTCTTTCCTTTCTAAAGGATATAAAAGTGAAGGCAAAAAAAAAAAAAGCGAAGGCATATAATTTCTCAAAAAAAAAGAACAAGTTGGAGATGTTTTATGATTTATAACTTATGTTTATGTTAAAGATGTTTATGATCTATAACTTCCATTTTAGAAAAGACAGAAACAAAATATATAATTAATATTTACATATTTTACAATGGAAAGTCATTACACCATAGATAGTAAGTACAAAAAAAAAATTGCATATAAAACTCTAGGACAACACAGATACCAAGGACCACAATTTCAGTAGGAAATTCTCTGGCTCTTATTTCCTAACAAGTTGAAATCCATAAGGCAAACTATTGTCTAACCTTTTTTTGCTAATTTAGCCAATTACTGCTCTTTCAAACTTCATGGCTTGTCCAAAACGAGCTTGTTTTGTGCAGTGAGTGATTGATCTTCCCACACCACTTTCTGGGGCTCCCCTTCCATCCTTAGGATAACTACAAGGAACAGGCTGCTTTGTTCAGCTAAATCTTAAAGGTAAACACATTTGGTGAAACCATTTAGATACAGAGTTGCAATGGTTGTCCGGCCCTGAATGTGATAAAACCAAGGTCCATTGTGGGCTGTCACATAGTATGCCAGTGACAGAGCTGGGACTACGACGTGAGTCTTCTGCCACCTCCCTCCCCATGTGCGTCGCTCTGAATCTGGCGTCACGCTGGCCTTGGCCGGCTGGCCTTGTGCAGGTCAGGCAGGAAGGCCTCTCAACCAAGACTACACTGTCCACATCTGCACAGGCTGCCTCCTGGGCCAGCAGGTTGCAGCCTACCTGGGGGCAAGAAGTTTCCATTTTCCCTGTCATTCACTTTTCACCTGAAAGCTATGGAAATGGAGCAGAGAAAAGACCCCATCATCAAGGAAAAAGGCTATCTTTGACTCATTATGCTCAGGCATTGGCAAAAAATTGTCACGGACAATTAAAAATCAAAGTCATGGAGAAGATGATGACCATAAAGAAAAAAAAAAAAAAAAAAAAAAAATCAAAGGGAGGGTAGAATGATCCAGCAGAGAAACACAAGTTTTGCTGAAATAGCACCTGATCGTGTGAAGAAAACCATATAAGTAGCATTTAAAAGGACTAATCTTTTAATGGAAGTATCTATCAGAAGAGCTCACTGTCTAAGCAAAGAGCTTTCCTGTGTGTACTTACACAGACAATTAACATAATTAAAAAATATCCAAAGTGATTTACAACATGAATTGAGTGCATTAAAAAATCCAAAAATAAGAACGATAATATAATAATAGTGATAATGATCACAGTAAGAAGTCAGTAACTTAAAACACCAAGATATGCTAAAAGGTACTTAAATATATGAAGTTAGCAATAGCACAACATATATAAAATGGGTGTGAGGATTTAAACATTTCTGAAATCATCTGAAGGCTGAGGGAAGCAAGGCAAACTATGTTCCATTATCAAGCCGATCACGGAAATAAAATATTGTGCATTTAAATACTACACACCCAAATGCACCAAATAACAAAAAAATTAAAATAAAGGAGTCAAGGAAACAAATGAGTAAAATCCAATCGCTTCAATAAATAGTCTGGTAAAGTCAGCCTGGAACTGCTGTGAAAGTTCACAATGTACATTGGCAAAGGAAGTATTGGAAATTAGGGAGAAGGGTCAGGGCACCTTTCCTTACTATAATTTTCCTGATGAAATGGCATTTTTACTAAATCACTGAAATATGGTAGAAGATTCTGTAACCTTTCTTATAAAGGAAGCTCTCAAACTTATGGGGTAGTTAAAAATTTTTGGAGCACATTTGTAGATCACTAACCTAAGTCACCAGGGGACAGTTTTATGCTCGGTAGAGTCTGGAATAACAGGCTAAAACAGCTACGGGCTGTGGGAGAAAAGCCATCTGAGGCACAGGACACTGCCCAGAAGGGGTCCCTTTGGTCAGTACCAAGAGACTGAGTTTGAGGCCAGGGCTGTGGGAGGCCCCCAAAGGCCATCAGGCTCTTGGGTTACCACCATCCCACGGATGACTAGTGGAAGCCTCAGAGGTCTCAGGTCTGTCTGGTGGGCAGGCTGAGAGCTGGGGGTGCTGAGGTTTTGCGCCATCACCCACTTTGAAGGACTCTATGTAAGGACCTCAGGATTTGGGGAGGGATAGCTTGATGAGTGGCTATTTCAGAAAAGGAAACACCTGGAGAAATCAGTCTTCTCTCAGGGCCCCTTTCCAGGTGGGGACCTCTTTGGCTTGTGGCGAAATTAATGTTTGGACAAGAGGCCTGGAGGTGATGCCTCAACGTAGAACCAGCCAGTCCTCTGAGTTTATGTGCCAATCAAAGCACAGGATTCCTTGGCCAGTTAGCACGGAACACTGTTCCATTCTGCCTCTACCTGATGGGCTCGGGCTTGTATGACGTATGTTTTATCATGGTCCATGCATGTATTTTCAGAGACATCACTCCATCCTGAAGGAACCTGTAGCAATGCCTTCTTCCATTAGCACATAAAACATAGGCATTAAGTTTCTCTTAAGCACAGTCATTATAAACCCTTTTGGCTAGAGGACAGCAAGAGGACCACTTAAAAGTTTATATTCTTACATTGATTTGTTTGTTCCACAGCACACACAAGGCTCATTACTGAAATCTAATAGCCATGGTGACAGGAGCTCTGCAGACCCTCAGACATCCATGGGGAAGACTTGGCCATGGGGGTCTTGGATGGGCATGGACTGGCTTGTCTATATTTGGCTAAGTCATAAACTGAGGGTAAGAAAAAGATTAGCTCCCCTATTTTCTGCCCCCAAAACCTGGCACTTTGTTTCTCTGAAGGTCTGTTTGCTGATTAAGGTCCTAATCCTGGTTTCCAACCAGCCATCCATTGAAGAGAAACCAAGGAGATCCCCAAAGAAAAAGGCAAGACGACTTCCTGAAGCTCTTGGCTGGCCTCTCACAGCCCAAGTCAGTTTCCCTCAAAGGAAGCCTTTCCTTGCTCAGAGCAGTCCTCCACCCAGGTGGTGGGGAGTGGGGTGACCATCCAGTCAGCCCTGAGACAGAACACCTCTTTAAAATGGAAAAAATAGACACCTATGTGGTTCATAAGGAAACCTGGTGGGCACAAGGTAAAGTGCATCTGGCCTACTGAAACCCATAAGTTACCGAATTCCAGAATCACAAAATCCTACGTCTAGTCTCACCCTTTCATTTTAGGGATGGCGAAAGTGAAACGCAGGGGTGGTGGTGGAGGCTTGCCCTGAAGCCGCTGCCGTCCTCTACTGAGCTGTCGAGACCCACGGTTCTGCACTAAGAAGTTTGCACTGACAGGTTGAACTTAAAACCAACAGGAAACCCTAGAAACTTTGCTTATGACCATTAGGCCAAAAACCCAAAAAAAACCCCAAACCCCAAAAAAACAAAACAACCCCCCCCCAAAGAAAACACAGCATTTCTTCACCAGGAGGTCCTAACAATACTGTTTTGTCAGACCTATAAACTGAAAATAAAATAAGATAAAAGGGTATATTTTTCCTCTTCTAAGGAACATAATATGATAAATGATACACCTGTCAAAAAAATCTATTTAAATGAAAGGCCCCAGGAGTGTTTGTAGGAAAACAAAGCAGTCACTCAAGTTGACAAGATTGTAGACTTTTTTCCCCAAGGAAATCGTTTTGTAGAGGCAAGCAATAATGATGCAGTGGATGGGGCAGGGGCAGCGTCTGGAACTGAGAGAAGTGTCCTGGGGCAAGAGGGACTGGGGGAGGAGAGTGAGAATGGGGACAGAAAGAGATGGGGACAGGGACAGAAAAGGAGCCAGGTGGCCTGGGGATGAGACGTAAATGAGGAGAAACTAGAAATAAAACAGAAAAAAGGGTGGATGCAAGACAAGGAGGTGAGAAGCCATCAGGGGATGCCTCCAGGACACAGGGCAGAGCTAGGGAGGACACGCCAAGGGGACCACCTCTAACCACAAGGCTGTGGGCTGGGGGACATAGCGCTTGAGAGGTCAGGGGTTGGAAGCCATTTGGTAAAAGGCCAAAAGGCAGCAAGGAGGTAGAAAGCTTCCAAACTCTTTCACCATCTGCATGGTTCAGCACAGATGTTAAAATTCAGCACCTTGCAGAGCAGGGACTGTTCCCTCAGCCCAGGAGAGGTTCCGTAGAAAGCACCAGGGTGTGAAAAGGATTGGGGTGGGGGGGAGATCAGGATGGGGCCTGAGAGCATCGGATGAGGAGAGGGAGCGCCTCATGCCAGGGCCTTAGCACAGGTTCTCTTCACAGGAGGTGCTTTTGACCCAAAGGAGAGTACAAGGGAAATGACTTTTTAAAAAGTCATAGGAAAAATACAACAATTAGTAAAAAGAAGACAATTTGCCTTAATATCAAAACAGAAATGATAGATAAACTTAAGGCATTAGAAAACTATATGCAGGTAAATGTTTTCTCCTTCCATACAAAAGACCCACTGCCTGCAGTTATGGACAGGTCCTTACCAAAAACATTTACAACAAGAGAAAAAAAAGTAAGTGATTTGTGGGGATTACTCTCAAAAACCATTGTTTCCCAAGAATTAAGTTCTGACTTAATTTGAAAAAAATCGATTAAACCCTCAATTAACTGGACTGAAGCATACTATAAGACACAATCAAATAAAATGTTTCTATTGAAATACTGAGGTAATAATTTTAAAATTTAAGACATCAGATAGAGCACATGGGAAGCCTGCCCAAGTGTCTAAGAGGCCACAGGGCAGACAGAAAGAAGGAGCAAGCCTCCTGGGTAGATGTAAGCAGGACCAGTATCTATAAAACATGTTAGGCTGGAGCCAAGGAAATAGAAAAACCTCATTTAACCAGGTATATGGGTAACTGGAATTTTAAAGCAAGAAGGTGTTTTTTCTTTCTTTCTTTCTTTTCTTTTCTTTTTTTTTTTAATTGCAAATTCTTTTCTTTCTGGAATAAGATAAAACTTATGACCATTCATGGAATTTATTTTTAAAAAGCACCTTCCTAGGACTCAGTCCAGATTCATCATGTCCTAGCCCAGGCTGACCTCCATTTCTATGTCTCCCTTATTCAGTTTCCAGAATGGTCATCAATCAGGCCTCTGTGCAGACACAAGGAGGACCGACTTTGAACCTAAATTAGCCAGGAATTTTAAGGAACCACTCCTTATGTGATTCCAGTTAATTGAGGTTTGACTACGAAAAGGAAGAATTTTTTTCTGACCGGTTAACACGTCATATCGTCCAGCCTTTGTACAGCTCTGTACCGTTTTCCAAGTCCTGGGAGGTAGGCAGTGCTTTCCCCATGCTGCGGGTGAGGAAAGGGAGGCACAGGGCGGTGAAGGCACTTGCCTGAGGTCACCGCACCCAGCTCTCCTTCCTCCCAGCTTTTCCGCTGGCTGGAGGAGTTGCAGGCACATTTATTTTGGCGGCCATTAGCAATTAAGCACTGACTTTGGAATGGGTAGAATGCAAGGAAAATGTCTCTTAGCAGGCGCTTTCACTGCCTTTCTCACAGTGAGTCCTGGGATGGGGTTTCCTCTCTACAGGGTGGCCGTGATGGCTTTTTATTCCTTGACTGTTGTTGGTTCAGAGCAGAGAGGTTCAGTACTGGCAGGTGATAAAGACCATTTGACTAAACAAATGCCCAGGATATTGTGAGTCATCCAAAGTCTTCAAACCTGCTGACTTCCGTGTCATTTTACAAAGGGATGCTTTGTATTTCTCCCCTGCCCTGGTGATTTTGGCAGGAGCATGGACGGTTGGTTAACTTGGCTGTGAAAAACCCGGCAGTACCCACTGAGTCCCGAGTCATGTCCATTAGCTGTGATTTTTGCCACATCCAGTTATGTGTGCATGTCCTTGGCTGCACAGGGGCCCGAGAGGGACCCAGGCAATTTGTCTGCAGCCCTGGACAGACTGTTCTTACCGTGAGGGGAGCATGGCTACTTGGGGAGCTCTATGGCAGAGGTGGAGTTATCAAATCAAGTTCAGGATTGTACATTTGCAAGCTTTGTGGGTCAGACACTATAATGAGAAAACAACAACAACCCCCAAAACTCATTCTAATGCATTTTCTTTAACATTTCAGGAGGGAGAAAAGATTTTGTTATGGATTGAAGGTCAGAATGTGTGCCTGTGATTCAGCCTCCCCATCCTGGAATTATCTCGAAGAGACATTGCTCTGAGATGTCAGTTTTCTCAAGAAGCTCTTTGTGTCCTTTGAACACCCACTGCCTTCCTCTGTCCTACCCTCCCTTCCCATGCAGTTGTCATTTGTGTTTGATCTTATCTCCCTGCCAGAGGTGAGTGGTGATGAGGACATGGTGTATTTCCTTTAGTCCTCACACGATGTCCTCCTTGGTTCCGTGGACCCCTGAGGCCCTCTGTGAAGGGTTGTAGCTCTGAGGTTGTCGCTAGGGCCTGGGAGGGCTGGGGGGATGGCTTAGGCACTGGCTCATTGTTGGAGTGGCCTCACATCCCGGTATGCCAGGTCTGCCAGGCTTACATCTGTTGTCGTAGCCTGCTTATTCACATGCCCTCTCTCATGGGCACCTGGGTTGAACAACAGAATATGGCCACCCATATTGAAGAAGTAAGGCTGCATGGTGCTTTGAGCATCATGGCAAAGGGTCAAGTAAGCCAGTGGAGCTGGTTAATTTCTAGGCCCTTAGCCTTCAACAATTCTGCTCAAAGAAGTGTGCTTATTTCAGACCCTCTTGAAAATATGTAGCTGGCCGCCTCTCCTGCCCTTTGCCAATTCAGTACTGGCTGGGTGTCCCACGGCACAAGACTAGAAGTAGGAGGCCCTTGGCTCTGAGCGCCAACCCAGGCATCCAATGAAATCACCCAACCTTGTTTGTGGGGTGCTCTCTTCTACCACGTAGTTGTTCCTTCCTCTCCAAGACAAATGTTCTCTGGCCTTCCAGCTTGAGCACATCAGTCAGCTTGTGACATTGGAAAGAACCCAGACAGTAAAAGGGTTAGTGGTGGCAGCACCAAAGGAAGTTGAAGGATAGCTGTTGAGAAGGAGCTGAGAAAGGTGACAGATGGATGGCCACAACCTCCTGGGGAGGCTTTCCAAGACAGTGCAGACAGCCCCTTACAGAGACAGGTTGTTCAGAGAACCACAGTTCTCCACGAGGAAGGTGAGCCCAAGAGCCCTTGAAGTGGCAGCAACAGCAGAGGTTCCTGGCTGCAGGGAAGCAGCAGGAATTGCAGCAGGCCATGAGAGCTGCAGAAGAGGTGGACTGGGCAAGCTTAGCTCTTCCAGCTGGGCTTCAGCCATTGGAGAGGGCAGGGCCACATGCCAGGGCAGAAAGCAACAGCCCCTTCTCTCTGCTGGCCACACCTATCAGCCCCTCAAACCACGCCCCCGGGAAGGGTTTAGCCAGCCACCCTATGTCCAAGGGCCGTCCATCTTCTCCATCCTCCAAGGCAACGTACTTTCCCTGAGCCTCTTGGCTGGCTGGCTTCACTTCTTGGCGACTAACCAAGGACTCTGGCCCTTGAGGAGACATAGAGAAGGTGAAGTTTGAGGAGGAACCTCACTGAGAGATCCCACAGGTCCCACTGCCACCTGGCCGGATGCCCAGTCCCCTCATGTTTGGACCCACCATCTTTCCCCCCTTTCTTCTACCACAGTCCCATTTGTCCTTCCTGATGTGAGAAGGAAGCAGGCCCCCGGATCACACTCACTGGAAGATTATGTCAGATAAATGAGCATGAGGCCAGAGAGAGCACTTCCTGTCTGCAGTGGCCAGCTGCTCACCCCCTGCCCTGTAAGCCCTTCTGGCCTACGTGGTCCTCCTTCCTTGGCTGGATGAGCCCCTCCTGGAGCGCTCAGCTTGCATCCTTGTACCACTGGGTATAGTTCTTAGCTCCTGAAGGCCATGGCTGTGTCTCACCTCCTAGGAGGCCCCTCCTTCCCCTTCCTACTGCCTGGCAGGAGGCACAGTCCCTGCACATAGTAAGTGCTCAATAAACTTTACTTGCTAACTCAGCAGGTCATGGATGTTTATGAGCCTTTGAGCCAGGGCCCCTGGGAGAGGCAATCCGGAAGACCCCTCCCTGTGCTCTCACATGGAGGAGGAAAAGAGCACAGAGTTTCGGGTCGTTCCAAGGAGGGAGAGGGTCTTCCATCCGCAGAACTCAAAAGTCTCCCAGGGCCGTGGTATTTGAGCTGGGCTTTGAAAGCTGGGTAGGATTTGGACAGATGGGAAAGAATGGCATTCCAGGAGAAGGGTGGACAAAGGTGCGGAAGGGGGAGAGCAGAGGGGGTATTTAGGGTTCAGTGAGCTGTGGACTCCGTGGAGGGAAGGAGGGTGGCGCCTGCTGGGGAGGCCCCCGGGCCAGCTGAGGGCTTTGCCCTTTGCTCAGCTCTCCATCCGTCTGTGTCTTCCTTGGAGACATGGCTTCCCCAAGAACCAGAGGGCCACTTGGCAGAGTGGAACTCCGGCCTTAGCTGTAAATTGTAGCTCCCTGCCCTGCCCTCTCCTGCCCCTCCAGAGTGAGGACCATGCTGCTTCAAGGAAACGCGACCCAGAGAAAATCCGCTCCTTTAGCTTCTAGACTGCTTTCTTTCTCTGTTCTCCAGCTCTGCGTGGGTCTCCTCTTTTCTGATTCCCTCTCCAGTGACTGCCCTTCCCTTCTTTAAAGACATTTGGAGGCTTGGCTGCTTGATATCTCAAGTTGTCCAGGGCCAGGGAGAGGCCTGGCTTTGGAGAGTGTGGGGGGCATGGGGAGGGCTGCTGATGGCCTGACAGAAGCGGGGCTGGGCAAACCCACTGCAGCAGCAGTGTTCCTCAGCATTTGTGGGGCTTCAGGGGCCTCCCCGGGTGTCAGGTGATTAAGCCCATATTGCTACATTGCTTACCAATGAGAGAAGCACCCTCCACCCCCTTCCCTCCGTGGGAGAGCTGAGCCTGCGCCCCCCACCCCTGTGTGGTCCAGGTCCACTTTGAGTTTGTTATTCAGGGTTAAGAAGCACACACATGCCACACACAGCTCTGCACTCCCCACTCCATGCATAATACTAGGTGTGGGTGGCCCAGAATGCTCCAGCACCCCCAGCTTCCAGGAGCTGACCCGTCTGTGGGATCAGAGGGTTTCGGGGTATCAGAGCTGGAGTAGCCTACGGAGGTCACCCAAGCCTAACTTCCTGATTTTACACTTGGGGCAATCTGAGGCCTGGAGCAATCACCCAGCTTGTTCACGGCAGAGAAAGGGCTAGAAGCCGAGTCTCTCAGCTTGCAGACCAGCTCTACTTCTTTTATGGCCTTCCCCCAGTTCTCCCCACCCACACTGCAAGGTACCAGGTAAAGTCAGGGTGCTGGGAAAGGAGGCCACGCTGGGTTTGGCAATGAGACCAGTGCAGGGTGAGGCTGGGCTGGGGGTGAGTGGGCATTGCGTCCTTTAGCACTGAGGGTCTGCCTTGGGTCCCCGGGACCTCGGAAGCCCGAGTCACCACCTTGGCATGGCTGTTTATGCAGGCCTGGATCCGCCTGTTATGCTGTCATGCCCTGGGGCACTGGCTCAGCCTTTTGTCAAACCAGGTGTCTGCAGGTTTCTAGGTGGAGGATGCTGGGCAGCAGCATGTCCTCTGTACCAGGGCACAAAGCAGCAGGCACCACGACTGGGGAGGGAACCACACAAAACCCAGCACCCAACACAGAACTTTCACCTGCATGGCCGCAGCTTGCCCAGCGGGGAAACGGAGAGCATCTCTTGCTCCCTGTGCATACAGTTCTCAGCAGGAGGCACTGCAGGTGCTAGGCTGCTGCTCCCCAAGAATGGAATGAGCATCTTTACTCCCTGTGAATGGCTCTCTGGTCACCCAAATCTCGGCATTGCCTTTGCCTGATACCCCCTGCCTTATCTGCACCTTTCACTCCAGCACCTGGTGATTCCGTCTAGCCGTGGTCTCTTGGACTGCTCTGTTCCCCAGTGATCCTGCAAACTTCTTGACCATGTGTTTTCCTGCTTCTAATCTCCATGCACTACACTGGATACAGAACTGAGTATGGTTGCTTAATGAATACTTTTCTGGTAGGTTCAAGTAAAAACAAAAGATAATCTTGGTTAACCCTTGTAATGTTTCTAGATACACTGTTTACTTAAGGCTCAGGTGGAAATGTCCAGGGCTGGACCTGAAGCCAGAAGCTCTTGAGGACACTGTTCGCAGCAATGTGATAGGGGAGGGGTTCTGTGGCACCAAACTGTGTGATAAGACAATGTGTTTACTCACACAAGGTCAAACTTTGGTGAACTGCAACCCACCTGGGAAGGCAGTGTGAAGCCCAAAACTAGGCAGATCTGTTTCTTTTTTCACTTTGCCCACAAGGCAGCTCGAAGTGAAATGCGCAGCTCAACCTCAGTAACCATGGAAGGCCCTTTATTTGTCTCTCCAGGGTTCTCCTGGCACCCCTTTTTCTTCTATCCTTATTTTCCTTGAGTCTGACTTTTAAATTTTCATTTACATATATTTCTATTTTATTGTATATGTTCTTGTAAGCTACTTGAGATTCTTTGTGACATTAGCTGAGGTGTAATAACTAAACACGGGATTGAAACAAAATATAAGAAGTTTCTGCTTGCTCAGAGTTACACAGGGTATTCAGCTGATGGAGAATTCTAGTTTGCAAGTGGTTCCAGTTAGTGGATTACTCCGTTCTGAACCCATCTATAGGTTCTAATTGCTCTCCCTAGAGCCAAAAGTGAATTAGGCTGTGGGTAGGGAAAAACCAGGGAGAGGACAGGTGAGCTCCATTTGATGACCATAGAGATCAACTCTAGTTCAACTGAGGTGGTCAAGGCTCAGAGGGGTAGTTGTCCCATTGCCACATGACCATGTGGGCGTTTTGGGTAAGAATGCCAGTGCTGTCCGTGTGGGTCTGGGTGGCATGTGATCCCACTAACCAGGACTCTGTGAGTGTAGCCCTCACCCTCACAAGGTGGCAGAGGCCTCGCGAACGAGAAACCACTAACTCAGAGTTTTTGTTGCTATGTATGGGCAGAATCTGAGTTCAAGCAGGCCGTTGTACTGTTTAGCATGGATGGGAATCTTCAGTATTCCGTGTATGACTTTGCTGTGACCTAAAACTTCTTTGAAAACTAAATGAAAATTTGGGAGACACTGGGGAATGAGAGGGGGAAGGTGTCATGGTTCACATTGGACATCCAATAACGCAGTGATAAAAGGAGAAAAAAAAATTACAATTAAAAAAAAAAAGAAAAAAAAGAAAAAAAAATTTTTCTTTCGTTTTTTTCCCATTTTCTTTTTTTGAATATCCCAATCCGTTAATTATATTTTATTTTTAGTTCTTTTTTTTCTGAGTTTCCTTGTATTTTATTTCTTGCATTTAAGCTTATCACTATTATTTCATTTTCCTATTAATTGTATTTGGTTATTATATGGGCTTCATCTTCAAGGAAGGTTTAGGTCACAGAAGGGTTACAGTGAGGGCTGCAGAAGATCATTGGTGGGGGGTGTCTGGGATGGGGGATTCATGGGAGTAAGTTCATCTGAATATACATGAAAGATATATAAAATTGTTCAAATGATCGAGGGATGGGGCATGGTCACGGTGGGTAGACAACCACTCAATAAATGAGGGAATATTGAATTCTCAGCAGGGAGAGCTCTGCCACATTCTCCAAGGGAGCAGCAACAGTCCCCCGAGTGCAGGGGCAGTGTCTGGCAAAAGAGGATGGTCCACTGTTGGGTTCTTGTTATTGATGACTAGCCTTATGAGTTTTTGCTCTTGTAATTGAAACTTAGCCTACTGTTATGGGGTGCCTAAGAGTTGCCACCTGAGAGCCTCCTTGTTGCTCAAATGTGGACTCTCTCTAAGCCAAACTCAGCATATGAATGCATTACCTTCCCCTCAACGTGGGACACAACTCCCAGGGATGAGCCTCCCTGGCAACAAGGGACTAATACCCAGTGCCAACTGGAAACACGACTGGTAAAAAACCTTGAATAAAAGGGGGAAAAGGTAAAGACAAATGAGTTCATGTGGCTAAGAGACTTCAAAGAGAGTTGGGAGGTCATCCCAGAGGTAACGCTTACGCACACCTCAGTAGGATCTCATAGAACACCAAAGTGGATATCACCCCACACAGAGGGACTCCTGAGGGCACTGGAGACACCCAGGTCCTATATAAGGGGGGATAGCCCCAGAGATTGATGCCTTATCAGTGGGCTCTACTTAGGAACCTGTGTTCCTGAGAGTGACAGAGTTGGACTCAAATAAGTCCTCCCTGCACATGGTCCATCAGTCCCTTCTATTCAAACCTATATGTGAGGCTGGGGTTTGTAGGTGTACTTCCAGAGACTGGAGCCTCTGGCCTGCCTATGTGCCAGCTGTGCCTGGAGTCTCGGTGGAGCTGCAACTCCTACTCTACAGCTCAATGGACTCACCCAAGTCACCTGGTGAGGAAACGACGATGATGTACAACGGCCATCCCAAGGAATGGAGAAAGCCTGCAGCTGAAGGCAGGATAATCCCAGCCACTGTATCAATGGGATATAAGCCCACTCTCACTTGGAGGTGGAGTGGACATCACCATTCTAGTCCCCTCAGGATTGGGGGAAGAGCTATGGACTAGAGTGGACTTAATGGTATTCTGTTGTAGACATAGTGGGATTCAAGCATTGGAAGAAATTATAACAGTGAGGTGAAGCCAGTGGCCACTAGACACTTTCAGGGTGGGGAGGGGAAGGGAGTTGTAATACAGGGGCTTTTTCAGGACTTGGGGGTTGTCCTGAGTGACGTGGCGATGGATATAGGCCATTTTACATCAACGTATATACCATGCAGAACTGTGTGGGAGAGAGTGTGGTCTATGATGTGAACTGTGGTCTATGCTTAGTGGCAAAGCCCCAGGATATGTATATCCATTGCAGGTGATGTGCCACACTAATGAAAGATGTTTATGTGAGATGTTATGGGAGGTGTGGGAGGTGGAGATCATGGAATCCCTGTAATTTTTGTGTAACATTTATGTAATCTAAGCATCTTCTAAAATATATATGAAAAAAATAATAGTAACATTTATGTAAGCAAATGCATATATGCATATATATCTATATATCATTTTACAAATATTGGTTTGTATTGTGAAAAATTTGATTTTTACCCACAATTAAAAAAAAAAAAAGGCATTTAAAATGAGAACAAGATGAGGGGGATGTTTAAACTACCCAAGTAGTTTGTTATTTTCTGGCACTTTAGAAGCATCACTTTATGTTTTTTAAAAAATCAAACACTAAATCTGAATGCACCATCATAGATAATGCCTGGGCATTAAAATAGATTTCCTGGAGATCGTTACTAAACAGTGCACTACGAATGGAAAGAACAAAACTCTCTATTTTAGAAAATGGCAACTTCAGATTGGCCCCCTGGCCCAGACTAGTGAGTGTTTTCTGAATGTTCTTTGCTAGAGTGGGATGGCAGATGAGGCGACGCCCTCTGTGAGTCATAAGTGGTCCCACGAGTCCATATCAAGGGGACGGCCATGATCAGTGATAGGTGATATGATCCTAGGTACTGGAGCGCGAAAGGAGATAATCCCCCAGGACAAAAGCGACAGCAAATGGCTCTTTGCCACCCTGGGTGGCTGTCAGCACAGTTGAACTGTCAGTGGTAAAGGGTGACCTCTACCTGATGACCTTGGGACATATTATAACAGAAAACACGCATTGCTTAATGGAGTCCCTCTTATTTCAAAACATTATCCCATTCTTCTGAGGACTCCTGCCTCTGGGGCCTCCTGCTCTCATGAGAAATAATGTCTTTAATTTAATGATGAATCAGGATCATGAATTGCCATATTTTCATTTTTTTTTAATAATGAAAATCCATAAGAGTTTAAAATATTCTTAGACACACCTAGCTTGGTAAACACCACCAACTTCCATGTGTATGTTAATTCCCACGTAAGCTAGCCAGCACCTGAAGGATGGGTGGCCCCCTTTGGCACCAGAACACAATAATTTATTAGGCTTCAATACTTAATAAGTGTGCACAAATATCATGCAAACATTACAACCGTATTCACAAACAAAAAGTGTATTAGAGACATAAACTTATACAAAACATCTTGTAAACAAAGGGGAGGAGGTTGATATCTTCTGTACAAAATATGCAAGTTTTTTTTTAATAATCTGTAAGATGCATCATACTTCTGGCATTTTCAAAAAGTGAAAACTGTATAAAAATAAATATTCTATGTACAAACACACACAGGCCAATCCAAGGTTAGAGGCATCACTGCAAAAAAAAAAAACACAAAAAGCAAAAAACATAAGAGTTAGTTTTAGTGGGTCTGTGGATGTTTATTTCCCTTGTAGGAAACTAGATAGATCTGGTTCTGAGTTGGGTGGGAGCTCTGGATAGGGGAACTGGGTCAAAAAAAGGACTATAAGCACCCTGAGGGTGGGAAACTAAGCTTTTACCCTCCAGTGACTCCTCTACTTGGCCACTAGAGGGCACTTTCTCTACGTGCTTTTGGAGACCTGGCTGTTACCAATTATTGCATCTTCCTAGACAGAAGTAATGGTGTGAATGGCCAGGCAGGAGGCTGTCTGGTTGCCTCTCCAAGACTGTAGTTCTCCACGACTGAGTTCTTCTCCATTTCTATCTCCTAACCATCAGCAACAACCGTGAAGGTTACTCTTAGGGAGTAAGGGGTTGAGATCTTACCCCACACTTCTCTCACCTGCTTCTGTAGAGCTTTAACTAGGTCTGAAAGTCCTAGGGTGGAAGTCAACAAGAGGATGCAGCATGGCTTGAGAGACAGTTTCTGGGGGAGACTCTCCCTTAAGTGTTGAGATTTTCCTTTCTCTCCTTAGGGTGTAGCTGGGTACTTAACCTAGGGTCTCTTGGTGATTTTGCTTCTTTGATCCAACCCCAATGAATGAGATTCTGAGCATCTCATCAGAAAGAAGCTTGCTCATCTCATTGTAAGTGTGATTCCACTGGAATTAGGACTGTATTAGCTAAGTAGAAACGCTTGAGCTGATTGGGATTGCCAGCCCTCTTTTTTTTTTTTTTTTGAGAGGGGAAGACAGATTTTTATTGTGGTAACATATGTATCACATAAAATTTGCCATCTTACTCATTTTTTAGTGTATGATTCAGGGGAGTTAATTACATTTCCAGTGTTGTGCTACCATCTCAACTACCTGTTATCAGAACTTCGTCATTACCCCAAACAGAAAGTCTGTACCAATTACGTGGTAGATCTGCATCGCCCCTGCCCTCGGCTCTTTTCACTTCTAATCTACTTATAGAATATATGAATTTGCTTATTCTAGATATTTTATATAGTGGAAACATATAAGATTTGTCCTTTGGTCAAGATACAGATTCTAGACTGAACCTCAGGGAATATCTGAGGCTGCAAAGCTGGCTCAGCAAGGGTGGCTCTGCAGACCACGCTGCCCTTGCCGTGCTGACAAGACTAGCAAGTGTTAGAGTGCTGGGTCCTTCCCAGTGTTTGTGGAGAACGTGTGCCTAGAGTGAATCTTACGCACCCTTGTTGGAGGGTCAATGCCACATTCATCCTAAGGGGCAACCTGGCAAATTCAGTAAAATATGTCTCCAGCCCCTTTTCGGGAATGAACCAACACCTGGTGACCACTGGGGTGGAAGGTTGGTGTGAAGTCTTTGAGTGGGAGGCGAGGGGGTGGGAGGCGCTAGGTGGTGGTCAATGGGGCAGCAGGGCAGCTACCGCCTTTGCCAGGGTTAGGCTGGGCTTCCGGATTAGCCAAATGATGGCCCTCATCAGGCTGGAGAGCCCTGCACTTTAGGGGGGGGGGGGCATGGCTGAAAGGAGTGATACATGCAAGGGCACAGCCCTATGATGTCAGACTGCTTTAAAGATGGCAAATTCCAGGACAAGTGTGAATAAATGAAAACCCAATGCCGGTAGGAATTCTGGGAATCCCAGGGAGGTTGTGCTGCAGGTTACACATGTGAAAGAATGAAGCTCTGGCAGATTAAGCTCAAGGGGAAAGGTGGAGTGGTGAGCTGGGCAGTATCTATGAGGAGGGTAGGAGCCATGTGAGTTTATACTTCAAGCAACTTAGATTTCCTACATGTGAATAAATGCCATCATGTGGCTTAAATAACCTCATATGAATACTATGAAAGTAGCTAATTAATAACTAATTTTAAAACATGCTTTCAAACTCCTCGGAGTAAAGGCACTGTATAAATTAACCACACAAAGCGTAAAAATATCATCCATGTGGCTACATGGAAATTCCATACATTGGGGTTGGCTAACGCCTTGAAAAGCATTTTTGAGTGTTCTCCAAGTGTGGCCACACTTGGGATGGTCAACGGACACTGCTATTGCCGTTGAGATAGTTCCTTCCAGACCCCTGCCTGCATTCTCGCCCCAAGTACACCTATGCCCAGAAGGCAATGCAAACATAGGGTAACCTTACCTTGTTCCAGCAGCCCTGGACTGGTAAACCATCTTCACCCTGCAGTGAGGAAGGAGGCGGAAGGGCTGAGACTCTTAGAGTGTGACCCATGAAGCAGGCAGGACAAGGGTGACAAGGCTCACAAACATTTTGGCAACTGACCAGGGTGTGGCCCACCCAATTTCTCTATGTCTTTTCTCTGCCTTGGGTCAGGGTCTCGGAAGGCGGGGGTGGGGGGACGTTGGCTGTCTAAGGTCACATGGAGCTACAGTGCAAGGCCGGGAGCGGCTCTCCTAGCTCGTGGGGCCAGGGAGCAGAGGCATCCTCCCAGGAACAGCCTGGGAGACCCTCTGGCCTCTGCTCTAGTTCTACTGGGTGCTGGTGCCTATGGGCAGGTCACTCAGAATTTGGGGGACTCGGTTTTGCCCTCTGTAAAACCTGGGGAAGGCTCCCCCCACCTGGCTCACGCACTCTCTCGTTTTTCTCTCTTCCTTAGCACAGTGGTGGGAGGAACTCTAGACAGACCCTATCTGATGTAGTATGGGGGTGTGTGTGGGGGGGACGGACAGACAACCCAAGGGTATTGCAGTGGAGCCCTGAGGTGGCTTCAGCAAGAAGACAAGCTTCCGGCACAGCCTGAGGAACTGCAGGGAATTTGGGGGTGAAATGCAGTAGCAGGACGGGAACCAACTGTGTGCTGTTTGTCCCCTTTGTTGGTGGCAACGGCCAAGCACCTGTGGCCTCAGGGTGTCTGCTCATGGCGATGGAAACAGCCCTGACATCCCAGCCTCTCTGGCACACGTGGGGAGAACCTAGACATCTTTGAGAGACAAGGTGGGGAGGGTGAAGCTGAGCCAAGGGCAGAGATCTGGCACTTAGCCGGAGTCTGTGGGAGCTGCTCCCCAGCCTAGAATTCCAGGCTCCAGGGCAGAGAAAGAGATTCTAGAAGGACATGGGGCTTCAGGCGATTGGAACAAGTGGTCAGTCCCCAGGGAGGCTGAATGACAGCCTCTGTGTCCCAGACCAACTTAACCCAGCTGGGGCAGGCACCTAAACCTCTCGCCGCTTGGCATTCGGCGGGCAGCCGGCGCCGTCCCGGAGGGCCGAGGAAGTCTACTTATCCTATACTAACAGTCATGACCACAACTCCCCCGGCCCCACATGCACAATAACGCAGTACAGGAGGCAAGGAAAACAACAAGGAACAGGGAAGGGAAGATATGCACACATCTGCAGCAAGATTAACAAACACTTCCATATGGGATGCTGTTGGAGAAAATGACATTTTGCACTAAGGGTCAAATAGGATCACCTTCATTTTCTCCTTTGGGTCGGGGAGGGGAATGCAGGGGAGGTGGTGCATCCCCCAGTTTCCTGAGGACCCTCTGCCCCCTTCCCCAGCCCTCCACGGTGTGGCATGCTTCACATGGCCTCTGGAGGGGAGAGGAGCCTCTGTGGGCCATGGGTGCATGGATGGTGCTGGTGGGGTAAAGGGGCGGCAGGCAGAGGATGGAAAGTTCTGTGCGTGCAGGAGAGGAGGGGGAAGCCAGGGCTGCCGCAGGCGGCTCTAAAGGTGCTCAGGTGGGGGCAAGGGCTTGTGGGGCAAGGGGTGGCAGAGGGCGGCCTGAGGACTAATGGTGGCTCTCGGAGGGACATGGGAGCCGCACGGTTGAGAATGGCGCTTGTACATGCTGCATGCTCCACTCCGCTGGCCGTGCCGGGGGTGCGGGGAGCACGAGCAAGGGTTCTAGCGGTGGGGGTAGGACGCATGCTTCTCTGCACTGCAACAAGTTAAAGGCCTAGAGACTGGACCGAGTGAGAACAAACGGCTTACCACCTATGCTGGATTGGAAGAGGGGACCCTAAATGTCCACCTCCCTTCTCTCCCCTAACTACATTCTCAACTTCTTCATCCTCTGCCGGACTATTCAGTGGTGACCTATCTGAAGAAGAAACCAAGGGAAGGTCTTGTAATGTCTTCTGGAATTTCAACAAAAAGGACCAACCCTTTAGGATCTAAAAATTTGATTTGGACCAATTCCCCCTCACCCCCACCCCAGTTCTGGTGGTGTCACCAGGGCAGTGACCCCAGACCCAGGCTGGACGAGAAGGCTGGAGGTCCCCTCCTCTCCTTCGGGTACAGAACTTCTTCGTCTACCCTAGAAAGGTTTCTGAGTGTGCCTGTCTGTCCCCTACCACATCGTGAGGCCATGGAGGGGTAAGGGGCTGTGGGGCTGACTCAGCCATCTCAGTGATGTTGGGTCCCCTCAACGCGTCAGCAAATGCTTTGCCAGGTACTCGGCTGAACTAACTGCATTGTGGGAGGGAAGAGAAGTCACAGTTCTAGGATCTTGCCCAGAGAATCCACTTTTCTAGTTTTATTTCTGGTGGCTGATTTGTCTAGAAGCAACTCTGAAGTGAGGATCAGACATAGGCAAAGCTGGCTTTGGGGTGGGGAGAGTCGGCTCACGTGGGGTGACGTGCTTTTGAAGCAGCAGCAGAAGGCAGACTTTGCATGCGGGAGGGCAGCGTGTCTGGGAGGCCCCAGGGGTGACCCTGGGTGTCTATGGAGGGGAGAAGCAAGACGTAGAGACTGGGTGGGTGGAGGCCGAGGAGCATGGATGGTGGCGGACAGGCATGCGGGTATCAACCACACATGTGGGGAAGGCCTGGTGGGCCATGCAGGAGAGGGCAGGTGATGCCATACCAATGGGCATGGGGCATCCAGTCCGTCCAGCCCTGGTAACCCCGGCTCCCCTTTCTCGCCTTTAAAACCTCGGTGTCCCTGTTCACGAAACCAACCACGATGATTATTTAGGTAAGGGCTGGCCAGCTCCATCCGTGGAGTGGAGAGGCTCAGCCCTACCCTGGCCAGGATGCAGGACCCTTGAGGCATCTACAAAGAGGGGATAAACCCCAGTTCATTCCCCATCTCCCAGATTCAATCTCTGTGCTCTCTTGGGCTTCCTGGAGAGTTCAGCTTCTAAACATAGTCACCCAGTCCCATCTCTATTTAAAGACTCACTTGGAGTAGACACAGATGAATTTCAACTTTAGTGCATACTAATTTTCAGAACCTTCAAATGGATCAAGATGGTGTCATGAACAATGAATTTTTGGTTCATTTGGGAAGGCTTCCTGTGTGTGTCTGGCTATGATTGTGGTCGGAAGCGTCAAGGATTTTTAGCTGGATGGCTGTTGGCTGTTGGGAGGCTGTCTATTGAAAGACCCTTGTCTGGACCTGCTCTGTTCACTTTTGAGCATAGGTGGCCCTGAGGAGAAGCTAACCTCAGTGTCCCACATCCTGACCGAGTGAGGATTCAGACAGTTTGAACTGCCGGCCACTGGACAGAGGTGGCCGCAAAACAAAGAAGGCAAATTTGCGGCTCACAAATGCTACGCTGGCTTCTAAAGTCAGCCTGGAGCTAAGAGCCGAGGCCTCCTCCAAAAATTTCTTTCCTCATGGTTCATTGCTTTCACACATCAATTGTTCCGCATCTTCAAAGGAAAGAGATTTAGCCAGAATGATTCACAGCTGTGGTTTTAAGGCAACCCAACAGCAGGCAGAATTTCACAAGTTAAATGGACAGATTTCGGTAGCATCAGTTTAGTCATTTAGTTCTCATCTGAGTTTATTTGCCTTCTTTGTTTCCAACTTGCAAACCTCAAGGAAAAAACCAGAACAATGCAAGTGATAAATAAAAACATACCAACGGGCAGGGGGCATCTAATCCAGGTGCTCCTTGGTCTCCCTTATCCCCTTTAGGCCCTCTAGAGCCTTTCTTCCCCCTCTCCCCCTGTAAATAATGGTTTAGTCCAAGAAAAAAAAAATAACATCAAAACTTTAGGATTATTTATGTGTTAAGGTTAGAGACAGAAAAAGAAAAGAAAAATTAAAGAGGGGAAGAAAATAGATTCTCTTGGACAGGATTTGGGGGCAGTAACAACCTCCGCCCGGCTAAGCACCTGAAACTTTGGCTAAGGCAGGTGGGGAGGGGGCAGGGGTAGAGGTGAGGCCAGGCTGCAGGGAGCTGGAGGTGGAGGGAAGATACAGGTGGACCATTTTGCTGGTGCTGGGCCCAGGTGGGTCTGTGATGAGGAGAGTGCCTGGGGGACCAACTTCCTTCTCATGGAGGGCCCATTTTTGAAAGGCTTTGGGCTGATAACTATTTTCCCGTTGGTTTTCATTCCTTTGATATTCTCTTAGGAGGCAAGGTGATTTTGTTTAGAGCCCTGGGATGTGTGTGCATGCGCGTGCCAGTGCCTGTGTCTGCATGTGTGCATGGATGAGCGTGGGTGTGTGCTTGTGTGTGCACTATGGGTGTATGTTTGTGCATGTGTACATGTGTACAAGTGTGTACAGGGCTCAGCTGGATCCTCCATTCTATGAGTGTCTCAGGTCTAGCTTAGGCTGAAGTCACAGACAGCTATTTGTATATGGACATGTCAGTTCATGGAATTCATTTGTTTCTGAAAAGCTTCACTGAACTCCATCTTTCTAAATTGAACCCTATTTTCTGTGTCAGGGTCACTCTCCATTTAAAGGAGGACTGTGAGGAATTCTTTTTAAAAGTGAAGCAGTACATCTGTAATGAATTTGGATTTTCATATGTTGTGTTTCTTTAAAACGGGCCCAAGCGTGCCCTGGGGGAAACTTCCTGGGAACTCTTTCTGTCCTTTGTAGAAGGATGTCTGTTTAATGCTTGGGGACTTCCACAGTGCTACTCCAGGGTGGCAAGACCCTTGAAGACTGGGCAACATATTGGTCAGAACAAAGGCTTGGAGTCAGAGCTGGTTTGCCAGTTATTAGCTGTGTGACTCTGGGAGGTTACTTAGCCTCTCTGAGCCTCAGTTTCTTCACCTGGAAAATGGGGATAAAAACCCTTGCCTCAAAGACTGGTGAGGTCTTTGTGCATATTAAATACTGACTACAGTATAGTCTGCATTAAATTAATGATAGCTGCCTCAGAATGACAATAATGAGGGTTGTTATTCATTGTTGTTATTGAGGCAAGCCTTGGGGCCAGAGTTATGGTCTTATAGTGTCTGTGGCATTCTCACAGTGGAAGGAGGGAAGCAGAGGATGAGAATACTTTTGAGGTTTCCTCTGCTCTGTGGAAATTACCCAATTTTCTTGATTCCAGAAATTGCTTGCAATTTCCAATGCATTGTTTTAAATGAATTTTCCAAAACTCAAATCATTACTCAGAAAATGATGTGTTTGAGAGGAATCATGCATGTACATATTAGATATACTCTGCTTGTTCTGTTGGCTCTAAAGTATCCCACCAGGGAGAGCAGCATGGCATAAATAATCCCCACACGGTGGAGAAGTGAACCCATGAGCTCTCTGGATGGGGAAGCCCCCTGGTGAATCTTCTCAGGAGTGCCGCCCCTCATTCTGTCTGGGGCAGGCCGGTGTACAAATGAACACAGTGTTTTATTAAGAGGGTGGGCAAAGCTGCCGAAGAGTGGGGCCTTCCAGTCTGGGATGGTTTGCCTACAGATAACAGGGTCGGCTGGGTCTCAGGCTTCCATGATGGGCTGTGGGACCTTGGTGTCTGTTCTAAGGGCAAGGGCAGGGCACTTTCCATTGGGTGTCCTTTAAAGATATTTGAGTAGAAGCTTTACCTACAGCCTCTTCCGCCCCCACCCTAGAGAGTGACAGGAAAGAGGCCTGCCAAAGAGAGCATTCTAGCTGGTAAGGCGGGGATGGGGTGAATGGAGTCAAGCAGCAGAGCTTTCTTTAAAAGTAAAGGAAATAAACTGGAAGCTGGGGGAGAGGAAGGGAAGGGATGAGGGCCATGGGGTTATGGGATTGTGGCGGGTAAGCACATCCAGGGGGGAGAAAGAATGGACTCGGAGTAAAGGAAGGAAGCGGCAGATCCAGGCCATCAGGTAGAGGAGAGGAGAGAGAGCAACACACACACACACACACACACACACACACACACACACACACCCCTCAGGCAGGGCAACTCAGAGAGTGGCGAGTAGCCTCTCTGCACTGTCAGACCTTTCCAGTGGGCTGGCTCGCAGGCAACCTTGCGGTGACCCCAGTCATTGTGGAGCAGTGCACCCAGCTTTCCTCATGACCAAGTTGCTAGATTCACACCACCCTTCATCCTTCGACTCATCGTTCATCCTGAAGTGGCATCTGGGCCACATTCACAGAGAGCTCCTTGGTGACAAGGGCACTGCCCTATTTGACAAGGGCAGACCATTCTTTCCACAGGCATCTGTGTCTTCTTCTTAGAAAACTTTCCGTTTCAGGCTCTGATCCTTTGCCCGCCACTACCTTCTTCCTTCCAGGAAGAGGAAAGAGGCCCCTAGACGCTGCTCTGGTAGAGCATGGAGAAGCAGAATTTTAAGGTTGTGTCTCTGTTCACTGTGAGATAGAACAAAAGACTTGTGCATCCACAAGGAGCCTCTGGAATGGAGGTCCCAAGTCACGACTTTGGGCAAAGTTTGGGAGTTGCCCTATGGGGAATCACCCTCCAAAAACTGGATTGGGTGGGGGGTTGGGGGGTTTTGAACATCTCTAGCTTCACCTTCTTAAGTAACAGTGAAGCTTCTAACCAGAATGTTTTCTAAGCCCCTTCTGCATTTCACCTTGGTCAACATGTCCCTCTTCTGAGCTTCCAGATATTAGCAAAGCCCTGACTCCGGTTGACCCTTCTTTGCTTCCGAGACTTTCTCACCAAGCTCTCACATCTCCCCCACAAAGTCCTGCTAGGGCCAGTGGTATAAAGAGAACAAATGAGGAGGTGAGATTTAGGGAGACTCTTACAGGACATTCTGGCATCCCGAGAGTCAACTCTCTGGAATGGAGAGAGTAAGCTGTTCTTTGTTTGGAAACCTGCACTTTGGAATGAGTCTAATGAGTCACTTAGTTCTTTAAGGTATACTTGAAAGAAAGTTTATGCAACTTTTCTGTTTTCTGGACTTATGTGGGATGGGGGCAAGTGTGTAAAGCTTCAGGAAGGGAGAAGTGGAGAACTTTCTCACTGATTCCAGGGGTCTCACTGGCTCATTTGGTGACCTTGTTTCCTTAAGGATCAGAGCCACCAGCCTCCCATCCTTGCCTTATCGGTGATGAGCACACTCTACCTTCACTGCCTCCACCTCTAGGGCAGCAAGTGATTGCCACTTTGAGGATGGACTTTGCGGCCTTCAAATGATTCAGTGCCTCAAGCCAACTGAAAAGGTCTTAAGAGATAGGTTTTACAAATAGATGCATAAAAAAAAAAAAAAAAACAAACCAGAACTCTTTAGAAATAAATTAGAAAGGAGGTTAATAAGCCAAAGAAGAGGTGGAATGATCAACTTCTTTAGAGGCCTAAATTCTTTGATGTCACACTAAAGGAAGGTGGGTTTCCCGTCCCCATTTCTGGAAGTAGACCTATTATTCTGGTGGTTCCTAAATGTGGTCTTCCCGTGAAACACTCTGGTAGGGCTAGTTCTGCCTATTCCCCTTGTTTATAGACCCCTGGGACAAACTGAGGTGCTTTTGACCAACTGCCTGTGAGGAGACTTCAGGGATGTCAAAGTACTCTAGAAATATGTCTTAAATTAATTGGTACCAGATATAAACTTACGGATTCTGGCATTTGCTGTTCATGAACATGGCATTAGTTTTCAAAGGCCAGCCTGAAGGCCTGGGTCCTCGAGGCCACCTGCTCTGCTCTAACCTCGTGAGACCCCAACACATTGCATCATCGTTCAGGGCCTCATTTCTCCATCTGTTCCTCCCATTCCTTCTCTTCCAAGTCTAAGATCCTTGGATTTAACCAACCCCTTGAAGACCCTCTGGGGCCTCTAGGGGGCATGGGCCCACTCTGGAAACCACTGTGATGCGACAACAGATGAAAGAGACATCCTAGAAAGGAGCCGGAAGGGTCTCTCTTGGTCAAATGTTAAATTATCCCTTTGGCCCAAATGCCCAAGGCCACAGCATGTGTCACACACCCCCACGTGGCTCTGGGACTTTCAATAAATGTGTCCTGATGAAGACGGCAGAATCCAAAGGGAGAGTAAGGGGCCTAGGAAGGCAAAATTCATTTCATAGTCCTGCCGACTCTTTTCAAGAGAAACAATAGCTGTAATGTATATTTTTTAAAACAGTTGGCTGCTTACAATAGCTGTATCCTTGTTTTCAGAACTGGAGTTTATTTTCTTTCTCACCAGTGGCCTGGAATGCCTGGCAAAACTAAGTTTTAGAAGGCGAAGACTAGCTAACGATAGATTTTTAAAATGCCATGCAGGGGACCATTATCAGGCCAACACAGAGGGAGCTGGGTTTGAGACTGGTTACTGGATGGCGAGGCTAACCTGACGGCCCCTGGTAGGTGCAGCACCCCCGTGTCAGTTGGAAGAATGTGTGCTTCCATTTCAAGACTAGGCCCCAGGCTCCCTGTGCGCCACATGGTAAGCCCCTTATTTTAAAACCTTTTAATTTAGGATGACTTATGGGAAAAAGCCTTTTTGCCATGTTGGGTCAGGGCTTCCCAATTGATCATTCCACCACAATGGGAAGACATTAGTGACCACAGCCAAGGAACGAGGACTCAGACTCACCCGGTGTCCTTTGTCCCCAGGTGGTCCGTGTAAACCCTGCCGTCAATCAGAGAAATGGAGACACATTAGGGAGAAAACACGGAATGCCACCAGCTCTTCCTTCTGGGGCTTGGAAGGCCCTCTACTGATGCCTAATCCCCTGGAGACAGACTTCATCATTCCCATATCACAGAGAGGTGACAGAGTTGAAAATCACTGAAGTAAACATGTCTTAGAGACAAATAATGAGCTAGGGACAGAGCCAAGACCATGGCTCTTGCCTTCTCCCTCTGCAGCCCATGTCCTTGCCGGCAGTTGAGTGCTTCCAAGGTATGTGGTGATGAGATCTGGGATCTGAGGACGTGGCTGTGGGACAGAGAAACTCTCCTGGCAGAGAAACTAGCCTATCCATGTGGCCATCCTGCCAGGCTCTTGTTGGCAAAACGATTTGCCACCTTCTCAGACACTCTTTTCAAGGTGCAAGATGCTATCCATTCCTTCAGCTAGGGGAATGCACACAAGGCAAAGATTTGCCTGGAGTTGCCTATTTAGCCAAAACAGAGCTGCCTAGGCCATTTAGCCCAGAGTTGGCAAGCAGATGTACAAGCCTTAAAGCAGAGAGGAAACAAAAGTTCTGGCTCTGTTAGGCAGACAATTTACTTCTATCACAAAGTGACAGGAAAACATATTGCAAATGGAGAGCCAGCCTATTTTTTCAGGCTCAGCTTTCTTGGAAAAGCTGCTCTTTTCCTGGAGGCTCTTCTTTTTGTATTGCTGGGATTTAGGTTTGATTCTGCCCCTGCCAAAGTTCTCACTCTCCTTGAGGGCAGGGGCCAGGTGTGTTCATCCGTGGGCCCCTGCAGCACCTAACGCCGAGCTCACGGTGGGAGGGACTCAAGCTGTTTGCTGCATCCCATCCTATGGTCTACGTGGCCGAGGACTTGGTCCACAGGGCCGTGTGCCCCAGTTTTCCTTAAGCTATGCCCAGCAGGGAAGTTCTCACCCTTTGGCTGCTGGCAGCTTCCTCTGTCATAGAAATGGGAATTCTCACTTGTCTCCAGGTTTGTTGCTCCAAGACCTGGGCTTTCTCTTTTGACAGAGCTTCTGTTGGGGGTGGGGTGGGGTAGGGGGCGGGTGGAGGGGAACCTCTGGTTCCATGAGACTTACAGGAAGCCCAGCTGCTCCTGTTGGTCCTGTCATCCCAGGGTCACCTTTGCTGCCCTGAAACAAGAGAGAGGAAGCCATGAGCCCTCCCTGACGGGACAACAGTATTCTGTCAGCCATTTTCTATTTTCATACGAAACATGAGAAACCTCTCCAGTTCCCTGAAAGAGCCCTCAGAGAAGCCAGGAGCTGGGCAGAGGGTGGGGTGTGGCCGGGGTGGATCTGCCCTAGGTAGGGGGCTTGGAAACCCCTCCACGTTCTCTCTCCAGTGCCTCAGGGCCTATCCCCCAAGAACTGAGCAGTGTCCTGGGGTACTGGCTGGTCACCCCATAAGCAGAGGAGGATAAAGGGGAGCAGGGAATGGGTGTGGACGAGGAAGGCAGGGAAAAGAGACAGGAAAGAGAAAGTTTGCATCTTTTCTTCAAAGCCTCCCTCAAGTGTCACCTCCTCAGGGAAGCCATCCTTATCTCTCCCAATGGGCTGTGATCTCAGAGAGCTCTATGCCCCTCTGCAGAAGCTTCCACCTTCCCCACCCCATGAAGGCTCCTCCTGTCTCCCTTGGCCACGTTGTCTGAGAGCAAGGAGATCAGAGGAGATTGCCCTGAAGCAGTCAGCAAGGTGTGCAGGTGGAGAGGGGAGGGAGAGCTGCTCATGGCAGCAAGCTAGGCGGAGGCCCCTCAGAGGTCCAACACCCGAGCCGGCCTCCAGCGAGCCCAAGTCCTGAACGTGCACAAACTGGGGTCTGGCAAGAGCTGATGTGGAAACCACAAGGCAGCCCTCGTGCCTCCACTGAGCCAACACCCACCTCTCTCCCCTTGCACACACCCACCCCATGTGGGGCTGGGGCTTGGGGCAGCACGTGATGTATGGGGTCATGGGACCAGAACCGTGGGAGCTGGGACGAGCATGCAGGTCTCCTGACTTCTAGGATGTCCCTGGGTTTTTTTCTAAAGCTCACCTGGGACTCTGTTCCATGCTCTCTCCCTAGTGGAGAGGTGTCCAGGTGACCACAGTGTCTGGGGCCTTGCCCGACTCCGAATCCCTGCTATTGACGTGACGTGACCAGAGGCAGAGTGGAGAAAGCTGTCCACTTTCCCCATGGTACCCACGAGCTAGGTCTACTGTCCCTCACAGGCTGCTGTGAGGACTGCCAGGACAGATGAAGGAGAAACCTGGGAACCCCGCTGGAGCCCAGGCGCCCGGGATGTGGGATCTGAGGCTCAGGGCAGAGCAGCCCTTCGTCCCTCCTGGACACCCAGTCCCCAGCTGGCTGAGTACTCACCCTCTCGCCCTTTGGTCCTGCTGGGCCAGGAGCTCCAATTGGTCCTGGAGTGCCCTGGGGAGTGTAAAGAAAGCCAAGGTGAGGGCCCTGGCGGTGGGAGGGCTGGGCACCCCGCCCAAGGCCCGGAGACCCAGTTTTCAGGGTTGGCGAGGCCAGGCTCGTCAAGGGCAGTCATTGGACTGGGCCGCGTTCCTATTTGGGTTTGGGGGCCTTGGGGGAGAGCATGCCTCCCCTCTGCCTCTGAGCCAGATTCTTCGAATGGAAACCTTTTGCTTCACAACCCAGCTTGCCAAGACTGAAAACGGCAGGAAAACGGGGGCTTAGTTTGCTCCCAGAAGCACTTGAGAAGGACTTGAGCCCACCCCATGGGTGGGGGTCAGGGGCTGGCATCCCTTTGCTATCACAGCCCCACATGCAGCAGGAAGGTCTTCATGCCACAGAGACCGATGCAGACACACACAGAGCAGGCGCGAGAGGGTCACTCAGCCACCGCCCAGCCCTGGCTGCCCCCATTGCAGACCCGTCCCTCTCCCTGGCCTTCTGCCAGCAGCCGGGACTTCCTCTCCCCTCCTCCCACGCCCTGCGGGAATTTGTATGCCTCGGATGCCTGCCCTGGCCTGGCAGGAAGGTGTCCTAAACCCTCCTGACTCAGGGCTCCAGGGGAGTTGGGGTGGCTGGAGGACCGGGGCTATTGCTTAGAGGCGGGAGTAGGGCCTGCTATGGCATAATTAAGCAACTCCCTAATTTACAGCCTGGCTAGCTCAACTCTTATTGCAGAGCCTCCACGAGGCCGTGAGGATGCAGGCTGGACCTGTGGGCAGGTCCCAGGGCTCTGATGTGACTATGAAAGGTGGACACAGAGCATGTGGGAAGACGCTGATTTACTTGACATGAAAAAAAAGAGCAATAAGATGCATTGGTGCCCCCATAGCAACTATGAGGGAAGGACAGTGTGTGGGCATCAATAACAAGGAAAGAGGCCAGACCAGGTTAATGGTCAAGCACAGGGCCATAGTCAGCCTGGCTATTCCAAACCCTGCCTTGAAGGCCTCCAAGCTGTGTGACCCTGGAAAAGTTACTTAGCCTCTCTGAGTATCAGTGTTCCCTTCTGTGAAATAAGGATGGTTAGTGCTTGCCTCCAGGTTTAAATGAGAGAGTGCATGGAAAGCCTTTGGCTCTGAGCCCTAGGAAGAGCTCAATAAATACTAGCTAATTGACAGGGCAGGATTATTTGTACCATAAAATTTTTCCTTTAAGGTTGTGATATTGATTTCATGAGAAAAATAAGACTTTTGGTCTGAGGGGATAGAGTATATGAATTTGCACTGCTTCCCTTTGCCCACTGTTAAATGGTATAAGCAGGTGAGGAAAAAGTCTTGGTTTCTCAGATTCCAGCCACAGAACATTCCCCTAACCCTGACTAGCCCGCTGGGAAAGGTGAACTTGGGAGACAGAGGCTCTGATGGAAGATCAAAGCCCTAAAATTGCCTGGGCAGCGGGGGTCTGTTTTCTGCCCGGGAGGGTTGATGGGGTCCTGTCCATAAATGCATGTGGGGAGCGGGGCTTGGTGCCTCCTCTTTATGAGGGCACAGAACAGGTGCTCAACAGGACGGAGCTCTGAGTGGGGTCACCATGGCCCCTCCTATCCCTGAAAGCTGTAGGCTTCCACAGGCCTCAGTTTGGTGGCCCACCTCCCAGTGCCCTGGGGAAGCCTGTGCAGCTGTGTTTTAGCAGGTCCCTGGATCACGTCTGTCTGTCCACTCTTCTGTGCACAAACCCCTGAAAGTTCTCATCTCCCCTGGTGGTTACTGCAGCTAGTTCGTTAGGACCTCATCTCCTGGATAGGGTCGGTGACCCCAACACCACAGAATGGGGATGGGCTTCAGTGGGGAGCAGCTGGCAGAGAGCAGGAGCATGCTGCCCTCAGAATCTCACGGGGTGCTCAGGGAGTGGAGAGGAAGTTTCCCTCCCACACACCAGCTTTTGTCACAAGTAGAAGGGACAGGTGTTTTCGAGTCAAGAGTAGGTGATGCCTGTTTTATGGAGAAAGAGGCACCGAGCCCCTCACTTGCTCCACAATAAACCCCCTTGTCGGGCTGCAGGGTGGCTGTGGTGCCACAGGAAGTAAGAGGCATGGATAGAATGTGCCCATGCCCTCCAGTGCCCTCCCCTCCCCAATCTGCACCAGCTGGTGACTGCCTGGGAGTGGGAAGCCCCGGTGGGCAGACAGGAGAGGAACAGAGCTCAGAGCATGAGGACACATGGCGTGATGTGCAGACAGACGCTGTTATGGTGGTGGGGACAGCTCACGGCCCAAACGCCAGCGCTCCGCTCCCAGGCTGAGCTCGGCACCCCTTCAGGAACAGGGTCGGTGCTGCTGGAGCGCCCCCACACCCACCCGGCAGCCTCCTAATTCTGATCTGAGGTCCCCGGGTGCATACTCTGGAAAGGGGGGATTCGGATAAGGCTAGTCGTCTTTGGGCAAGAGGCCTGGATTCTGAACTCTTGAACTGAACGTGGACTGTACTTTCCGGTGTTGGCGGGGGAACGAGGCAGGACTCACTGGGAAAACAAGGCCACAGCGGGACAGACAAGAGGGGTCACAGGCCAGGGGTGGGGACGGGGTGGGGACGGGGATAACGGAGAAGTGACACTCACCGGTGGCCCAGGCCTGCCGTCCAAACCTGAAGCTCCCTGGACGAAGGGGACGGTTTGACCAAAAGAAGGGGAAGGGAGAAACGGGAGGGAAAAAAGGGAATGGGGGAGGGAAGAGGTGAGTGAAGCAGTGACTCTGGACAAACATAAATGCTGGTAATCAAACAAAACGGGTGAAATAAGCTTGGCAGGACAGGGAATGGTGTTTACATGGAAACCAACAAAACATGGAGACGCTGGGTGCAGTGTGGCCTGCTGAGCCCTCCTGAGTCTCCCCAAGGCTACTCCCCTTTCCCTTTTTATCCTCTCCCAGGAGCCCTCTCCCAAGTGGTTCCAGTGTCCTGGGGAAAGGGATACAGAGATGTCTGGAAGCAGATCTAGTGTGTCCTTCCCAGGAGGGGTGTGGGAGAGGCTGGCCTTCGTGGCCCCTTTTGCACACCTGCTGAGACCAGGCCAGGCTGGGGACCCCTGGGAGCCTGAGCACTGAATTGCAGCCCCTGGCTTTGAAAGCAGAGCAGAAGCTGGCCTTCTTTGAGCATGGCTGGGTGGGAGGACTGGAACCGTGAGTGATAATACTAAGGATGGCTCACAGTTCTCTGGCACTTTACAGTTTGCAGAGCTCAACACCAATTCATATGCTCTCAGACAAGGGCTCTTTTATAGAAAAACCTTTGGGGGCAGCTGCCTGAGGCAGAGGGCCAAGGCCATGTATTCCGCGGGGCAAAGCGGCAGGCAGGCAGGCCGCTATCAAGACCACGTGCTAGGGCTGCACTCCTGTCTAGTGACATCTAAGCCGTCAGTGGGGGCTCTTGCTTGGATGCTGGGTTTATGGTGAGTTATGAAGCTCCCCCTGCAGCCCACCTAGGAAAACCAGGAGGGGATATTGCCTGATGAGTCCAGTAAGATAAACCAGGGAGAAGGCAGTGGGGACACTAGCCCAGTAAGATCCTTGAAAACTGCTTCCAACTGAGTCTCAGGAATGAGCCTTGGCCTCAGGATTAACCCCCTCCAGGGAGAAAGAAGGCAGACGCTGGTTTCATCCTGGGGAAACAGTGTTGGGTAGCAGGTCGCTAAAGGGACTCCTCCGTGTTAGGACCACCTGGTTCTGGGGCTGACACTGACTCACCAGCCTGGAGAGCTGCTGTTCTCAACCCACATTAGAATCTCCTGGGGAGATCTGAAATAAGACAGATGCTTGGTCCCACCCGGGCCAGTTAAATCTAAGTCTCTGAAAGTAGGGCTGGGTAATAGTATGTTTAAAAAACTTTCCAGGTGATTCCAATGTGCAGCCAGAGTTGAGAACCACTTCTGTGGGGCAAAGACAGGGATCTCTATAGACTAGTCTTAGAGACTAGTATAGTAAAGTGATAGAGTATAGAGACTAGTATTACTACATGGAATAAAAAATCCAAGCAAAGCCTAAAACAGAACTTTATCTAAATATCTATATGCTTTGTTTATGCAGTATTAATACTGAGTTATCAACAGAGGGCATAAACTGGAAGCATTCAGGTTATATGTGAGCCATTGACATATTTCATATGGTCTACACTATTGTAAATAATTTTGAGCTAGTGTTAGAAAGTGGGGAGGTTGCACATAAAGTGTCAGATCTCCAGCTTCCCTGGAGAAAGTGGAAGATCCAGAAATACTGGGTCCCCATTCCCCTAAGCAACAGCCAGCTGAGCTAGAAGGGGCTGTTCTACTTAAGAAGGGACATGTGGCTCCAGTGTGCCATAGTCCCTACCACTCCCTATTGTCTCCCTGAAGTCCAAGTTAGTTGGTGCTTATGGATATACTTGGGTTTATTTGCTTCCTTAAACTAGAAAAAGTATTTCCTTGTACATGTATCTGTATCAAAAGTTAGAAAATAAAAGATAGACTGGGTACTCTCTCTTTCATCTGGCGGGTCCATTGTTTATATTACCTGCTTGGCTACTATGGCATGTGAATTCCAACCCCTGGCTGAATTCTCCAATTTTCATTAGGGTTGTTGGGGTCAGGAAGGTGAGCAAAGAGAGATGTGTGGTTGAGTGGGGGGAGGAAGGTTCTTTTTATAGAAAGGAGGATTTAATCATTCCGGACACAGCTTAAGACATGGGGAAATGTCTGTTAAGGTCATTCTTTTTGAAGTCTGTCAAGCCAAGCAGCTTCTTAGGCATTCCTACATTTGCTGCCTTAATGAGGGCGTAATGATACCGGTTGCTGTGATTGTATTAGGCCGACCTTCAACTTCTGCCAAGCTGGGGTAATTGGGCTCTCCATTGTTAGGCTCTTTATGGCTTCCTGGAGTGGGAACTGGCCTTGAGCTCGGGACAGAAGAAGCCCGAGTAGCTGGGAAGAGCCCCCTTGTGAGGCCGCAGCCTCAGTGAAGGAGCAGCCTCTGGCCTGGCTCTGTCACTGACTTCACCTGTGACCTCAAATGACTGCTTTCTTCTCTGGGATCATCAGTAAAATGATGAGATGAATCGCTGAAGGCCCTTCCAGCTCTTGAAAAACAAATCAGAGTCTCCAATCTCAGTGGGGTGTGAGGGAGGATAGAGTCCAGGGCCCCAGGGATGGGTGGTAGGATTTGGTCACCTGGACACAGGTGAGATAGTGATGAGCCTATTAGCCCTATGGAGGTTGGGGCAAAGGACTGGCCCAGCCCAGCCCCTACACCTGGATATGTGGAGGATGCCTTCTGAGCAGAACCTCTAGCTTTGGGCAATCCGAAATCAGAGCTCTCCAGGAACCCTGAATCTGTGTGGCCTTAGCCTGCTGTCCCCAAAGAATCTGACCCTTTCCAAGCTTTTCTGCTGTGGCCAGTGCTCAAGAGCAGAGGGCAGGGGTTGCTCAGGGAGTCCTGAAGTAGGAGATAGATGGGTAATATCCTTTTGTCCCATTGCACCCAAGCCCTCCAGGCTTGGTCCACATAAGGACAGAATTTTTTTGCCCCTGAATCAGGCATAACAGAGACTGAAGCTGTTTTAAGGTCCCTCCTGGCTTTCTAGTCGGGAACTCCTTGGGAGCAGGCACCCTGTCTTATTCAGCTTTGCATTCCCCCAGCACCAGGGCCTGGCCCAGAGCAGGCCCTTGGTAAGAGAATTAGAACCTGGAGTCTTGCCCAGGCTGGAAAGCAAACTACATGGAGTTCTGGAATGCTCAGAACTTTAGAATGTTGAGTTTCCCAGCAGCCTTCTCCCAGGTGCCTACCTAGCATCCCTGGCCCCATCAGGACTTCCTGGGCTCCTGGACCCAGCTGGGCTCCTCTCAGCAATTTTCTGGGTCCAAGGTACTTACCGGCAATCCCAGAGGACCTCGGTCTCCTTTTTCTCCCTGGTCACCCTTCTTTCCTTTTGCTCCGTCTAGTCCTGCTTCCCCCTGAAGGAAAGGCAGATGGAGAGATCACAGAAGGGCATGTCCCAGACAAGTCGTTCTTGCATTCTGGGGTCCTAAGGGTGGGGAGAGATGGGGCAGGTGGAGGAGGGAGGAGGTGGAGGAGGGAGGAGGTGGAGGTGGCTGGCCCAGGGGTGGCAGGCCGGGGACTCCGAGGATCCCTGAGCTCTCAGCCTGGCTCTGCCCCAGGTTGAGACCCCCTGCAGTAACCAGAGGTTCCCACAAGTAAAAGGGACAGGTAGACTGGGAACAAACCCATAAGGGCAGTGCCAGGTCAGGCTTTATCATCGGTGGAGGATGTGACCAGTTAGTTGCACAGGAGGAAAACTGGGACCTTGCCTGAAATGCCATCAGTACAGCGCAGAGCTTCCCAAACTGAGCAGCCACCAGCCACCCCCGTGTCCATTTGAAACACTTGGGGTAAAATTGGGAAGCCATTGTCCAGAATTCAGAGGGTTGGGACCTGGGGAGGGTTCCCACTCTAAGCTGCTCCCTGCCTCCCCCTTATTCGTCGGGGCAAACGAAGGATCTGGGGCAGGTAACATGGGAAAAGGACTTCATCATTTGCTAAGAATCTAACCTATCACTCTGTGGGGTTAATTGATGGAGGGAAAATTCTGAAGCCAAAGGATGCCAGATGTCAGTGGTGGCTGTTAAAGGGACCGTGGGACTTTCTTCTGCCCTGCCTGCCTTTTGGCCAGGATGTCACACAATTCCATTT
This sequence comes from Tolypeutes matacus, assembly GCA_026826555.1. Lineage (NCBI taxonomy): Eukaryota > Metazoa > Chordata > Mammalia > Cingulata > Chlamyphoridae > Tolypeutes > Tolypeutes matacus. Next base: position 12,283,116 of record JAKSZT010026914.1, on the reverse strand, counting down.
GGGGAACAGAGTCAGCTGGTTCATCTGTCTCGGGAGCACTTTCCATCTCTTGATGTCACTGACCCAGCCCTCTTCCTGACCCCCTTGCCCAGCACCTGTCACTTGACCTCTTCCTACCTTTGGTCCAGGAATACCTTGGATCCCCTGCATTTGGAAAAGAAGGCACATTAGAATTGCATTTCAAGTTAAATCGACTTCCTTATCGATTCATTGGGCCACAAAAGAGCAAGGGCTTGGGTGCAGAGTCTGGTATGAGTCCCTGCCCAGGAGAGGTAGAAGGGACTGCAAATGGGGGCCCTGCTGGGGGTGGGAGCTGCAGAGGAAGACTCTGAGCCAGCCTTCCCCGGCCAGGGGCTGATAATCTCTCTGTGGCCCCCAGAGCTGACTCCGAGTTTCATGAAGGGAAAATTCACAGGAAACACAGCGTAAATGAAATAAATCTGAACTCTGAACAGTGTTTGGCACATAGTAAGTTTCAATAAATGTTGGCTCTGTGTTTTAGTACTACCTCTACTTCTGCTTCTCCAGTGACAATGGGTGACACCCTGCCTCGGGGACTGGGAAACACAGAGGCAGGGGCCAGCATCTATTGGTTCAGGATGCTTGGGTATTTACTAGTGCAGCACAAAGGGGCCCTTTAAAGGGTTGTCTTATCATCTGTAGCCATGGGAAGACCACTCCAGTGGGGCTGGTTTTAAAGGGTCAGTTTCTATTTTAATCCTAGCCTTCTTGTCAGCTGGTTAGCAGGAAGGACAAGGGAGAGGAACAGATGTCTGGTGGCAGAGGGTTAAATAGAGCTGAGTGACAAAGCGACTCCTGCAGGGCAATGAGATCAGACCCCGGGGTCTGCCATTCCATTCCATTGAACTGTTTCCAGGGAAGTGGGCAAGGCCCAGGCCTCTTGGTGTCACCAGATGGGTGGAAAGGGAAGAGGTGCAGGGAGGAGTTTGTGTATGAGAAAGTTCCTGGGAGGAGGAGGTGATAGTGAATTAAGGCTGAGGCTGAACCCCATAACTGCCATGGGGAGGGGCCATTAGAGATCTGACCACAGTGGGCCAAAATGCTGACAAGTCCTTCAAACTTACCGGAGGTCCAGGGGGCCCCTCTGACCCTGGTGGCCCAGGAACCTGGAAGCGAAAGGGGAGATTGTCAGCCCACTCCCTGCTACAACTGAAGTGGTCCTTCTGCCTGAATAGTTCAGGGTCAGGTTAGGGATTGCAAGGCCAGTGGGGAGTCAACCTGTGATTGCCCAGCACACAGTCTCCCCAAAGAAGGCTTAGAACAGGCAACCCATTGGCTTTAACAATATTGAAAAAAAATGTTGCCAGGAAATGTCCCCCAAATGTTCGTTCTTCCAGATTTTCTTGTGAAATCAGGCAACACTAGGCTCTTTTTGCATGTCAAATTAAATCAGCTTCCTTATCCATCCACTGGAGCTGTTTAGGAGTTTTCCCCTTCAGGAGCATGAGCTCTTTCGCTCACCCTAGTCCCCACCAATCCCTATTGTCTCCATATCTGGACCTCTTGTGTTCATTTGTTTCTTGCCTGACCCTTGTAGGCATTTGAATTAGAGACCTTTGGCTTAGAGGAGCAGGGATTGGTTATCTGGATTGGAAGGAGGCTGAGATGTTTCTGCAGAATACCTTCAAGTCCCCTCAGGTTTGTAACCAACGGGATGAGGACTGTTGGTCTCCAATTCCCTTAAGGGCTGGGTGTAGTAAAATAGATTCAGGCTTGATAATAAAGATGGGAACCCAGTGCAACTTCCCACCATGGAGGGTGGTGCCCGTTGCTGAATCTGTCTGTGATGGAGATAGGCATCCGTTTGTCCACAGTCAGCCACCCAAGAGGCAGGAAGGAGACCTACCCACACCATTCTGAGCTGATCACCCCATGTTGGCTTTGGGGCTCTCCTAGGGCACCTCACCTTCCCAGAGATAGAATCCCCTGGAATGTGGCCAAGGGGGGACCCCTCTGTCAGGCCACCACGAGGGAGTTACCACACTGGGCAGACAGGTGGACAAGTACTGTCCCTTGGACTTGTGGATTTTCCAGCTCCAGAATGCTCCATTTAGTCTCCTTGTGGGGAACTATGTAAACTCTACTTTCTTAAAAAACAAACAAACAAACAAACAAAAAAGCTTACATTTTTTTCTTACCATAAAAAGTAATACATGTATCCTGATTGTGGTGGTTATACATATCTATGTGTTAAAATTCATAGAACTGTACCCACCCACCCCAAAGTCCATTTTACTATATGATTATTTCAAAAATAAAAGAATTTAAAAAGGAATACAGGCCCATTGAAATATTTTGTAAATTAAAGAGAATTTGAAAGAAGAAAAAAGAACAAATTTCTTGGTTTACCTTGCAGAGAAGGACTGCTAATATTTTGCTTTATTTCCTTCCACTCTTTTCCAATGCATAAAATGTATTTGAATATATGTATATACTTATGATGATATTATATATGTAACTTGGTTCTTTTTCATTTTCCACAAAACCATTTTTCTGTGTTTTGTGTATTTTCCACAAGCTTCTATTTAATGACAATGTGCTAGTGATCGAGTCAAAAGAAATTTAGTTACCACCTAGCAAGGGGTTAGAGCACACGTGAAGCTCTCTAACTTGTCACTATTAATAGTAGTAGTATAATCACTATACATTATTTCCTTCTTTTTAGAAATGTAGGTTGTTTCAAGATTTACCTTAAATACTCTGGAAGGAACGTTCTTGGGTATAACACTTTTTCTGAATTTAGGATCATTTCTTTAGGAGGCTATCCATTTTCTTTTTTTTTTTTTTTTTTGAGGCTATCCATTTTTAAATAAGTAATGTAACATATATATTCTATAGCACGTCGATTTCACTAAATTTAGGAGGTGACAATAAAGGGCAGCAGGGGCCAGGGATCTTTGCTGGGGACTAAGTCTGGTGGTCTCTCCCGCAGTGCTAAGGAGGGGTCTGGGCCCCAGGCTCTCCCACAAAGTCTCCTGATAGAGAAGGCCGCTCTCCTTGGCTTTCCCGCCTCTTTCCCCTGAGCCCACAAAGACACCAAGTGCTCCTCCATCTCGTGGAAACCTTGCCTGTCCTGACTACCGCACACTCCGCTGTTACCTCCCCTCTTCCCTTCGCCCCACACTTCCCCAGAGAATAACGCCTCTATCTGCAAGTCCTCCTCGGAACCCTCCAGGCCACCCCTGCGACGGCTTCAGGGTCTGGATGCTGGCCTGTGTCCACCAGGCACTGCCGGGGAATGCCGCCGATCCTGCCACTATTTCTTTCCCATCCCCAGACCCTAGCGCTGGCCCGAGACATGCCAGGCACTTTGGGTCCCAAATAGTGGGTACCTGGAGCGGCCCCGCGGCTGGTTCAGCACCCACCCCTTTGGGTGCCCAACGAGCGTCCTGCTTCTCCTCCGTCCCTTCGTCTCGGAGGGCCTGGCTTCTGCCGAGGGCCCCTGTCAACTGTCAAGTCATCTCCCAGACGCGGGGGATGGGGGGAGAGGAGGCACCACCTACCTCCACTCCTGGGTCACCCTTCTTCCCGGGCTCTCCTTTCTCCCCCTGTGGGCACAAAACACCACGGTGTGAAAGTCAGCACCTGGGCCAGCCTGGGCACAAACAGGCCCTCAGATCTGTGACAAACTAGATCTGGACCAGACTGGGTCTCAGTGTCAGCAAGGAACAGCGGGGAGGCTCTGGAGGTGGTCCGCCCACAGGAGGGAAGGAGGGAAGGCTGGCGAAGGAGAGCCGAGATCACTGTCTTCGAGAATCTGAGGGCCTAGCGCATGGGAGGAGAGCCTGTGGCGGACGGGCCCTAGGATAGACCTGGGACGTGTTTCTAGCCCACAGAAGATGGCACATGGCAAAGGTGACTGCATGTCACTCCCAGGATTATGTTACGATATATATATATATCATATATACATGTCTATCTTTACCTACATCTATTTATCTATACCTATCGACTATCTATTTCTATTATCTATCATCTACCTACCATCTCATCTATTTATATCTATTTATTCTATCTATCATCTATCTATCAATCATCCATCATCTATTTATTTATCTCTACCTCCCTACTTCTCCCTCCCTCTACCATCTATCACCTGTCTGTCTGTCTGGCTCCATCTTGCTACCACACCAGAGAGACTATTGCTAGCCGGCCTTGAAGAAGCTGCAATCAGGTGAACTGTCTTTGGAGAGGGCCACGTGGTGGGAATTGAGGTGACTGCTAGGAGCTGAGGGACTCAGCCCTATAGCAGAAGGAACTGAATTCTGCCACTGAGCTGGGAAGGAGGCCCCTGGCTCCAGATGAGAATATAGCAGCCAATGTTTGATGGCAGCCTTGTGAGACCTGGGCAGAGGAGCCAGGTAAGTGCTTGTTTTGAGCCGCTGAGTCTGTGGTATTTGTTAATAAACACAGATCCACAGGGGAGAATGGGGCCTCAGTGGGGGAGTTACAATGAGGGAGCTTTCCATACCACATCTGGAGGCACTCCCTCCATCAGGGAGCTCTCCTACCATAGGGTGGACACAGAGGGAGGCTGTGAGCTCCCTGCCTGTCCCAGCAAAGTTGGACAGCCACGGTCAGGGTTATTGCGGAGGGATTCCTGCATTGGTGGGGTGGGGGGGTGGGGGGTGGCGGCCGACTGGCGACCTCTAAGGTTCTTTCTCCTTCTAAGAGAGGAGAATTCCAAGTCTAAGATTCACCTGCCTTTGAACCAGGTTGGGCCCTGAACTGAGGACCTGGGGTCCCCATTTCCTATCCATTGCCCCTCAGGACAATGGCTGCTCACCCATGAGGAACCCCCAGGGCGGGCCAGGTGTGGGTTAGTGCAGTCCCCATAGCACCAGGCATCGCCGGTGGCTGCAGCTGCCTGTCAACCACCTCGACACCCAGCCCTGTCGCCTTACTGTGAATCCCGGGAGCCCAATCGGGCCAGGCGATCCTGCCGTTCCGGGTCTTCCTGGGTCACCTGGTTCTCCTTTCTCCCCAGTGGGGCCGTCTAGACCCTACAGATCGACAAAGATCTCTGTTAGTGAAGCGCAAGACCGTCCCGCTGAGTGGCCTGACCTACGGCAGCATGCACGTGTGGCTCCCTGGGAGGGTGCCCATTTCACAGACAGGAACAACTGAGGCCCGGATCAACTCATCAGTGTAGCTAGACTGGCGAAGGCCCCTTTTTCCTACATGCAACCTCTCCCGGGAATAGGGTTTCTGTGTGCTTTCCAAAGAGGAGTTTTACATCCAGGACTTCATCTCCTTCCCAACATCCCAGTGAGGTATCCAGGGAAGGCATCATGATCCCATTGGAGATGAGGAAACTGAGGCTTTGCAAGGCTCAGTGACTTGCCTGAGGTCACAGACAGGTGACAGCAGAACAGAACTCAGGTCCGTTGAGTCAGGAAACTGGCCTTCATAAAGTAAGTGGCTTGAGGGGGCGCCTGAGTGGATCTCCCCCTCCTCAGTGCCTGGCTCTTGGTCCCCAGCTGGGGCAGCATCTAGCATCATGCGGGGGCTGAACATGCATGGAGGCAGAGCCACGGTCCTGCCCACTCACCGGCGAGCCTGCTTGTCCCGTCTCCCCTTTCTCGCCCTTCTCTCCTGGGATCCCCATGTGTCCGTGTTCTCCCTTCATTCCTGGAGGCCCATCCTTTCCAGGGGGTCCTTGGGGACCAGGGGGGCCCATATCTCCTGGTTTGCCTCTAGGTCCCTTTGGAAAATAGCAACCACACTTAGATGCATTAATGGAGAAAAGAGGAGGCAGAGAACATAACACAATGGGACATCCAAAGGGCCATGAGATGTGGTTCTGTGCCTGTCAGCACCTCTTCATGGGCTACTGGGGAACTCCTTGGCCAAAAGCCCAACCCAGAGGGGCTTGCCTGTCTTCTCCTGGAGCCTGCAGTGGGGGCTCTGTGGGCACTCCCACTTTCGCCTTCCCCACACACTTAGGCTTGGGATGCTTCAGGGCCTTCCTGACACCCCCTACCCCCCGCCCTCCCCCCCAAAAAAGCAAGGACCGTTTTCAGAGGTTTGCCAGGCAGTGGCTGTTCTTACCTTTTCCCCATCGTGCCCTGGAGGGCCTGGCAGTCCAATCTCCCCCTGTAGCCAGAACAAGGAGAGGTCAGCTCAGAGCAGAGAATGATAACCATCGGCACTTCCCACGTGCCAGGCGGCCTCAGCACTTCCACATCAAGTTCACTCATTATGATCCTCATGGCAATCTATGGGGTGTGCGCTTTTATTCTGTCTGTTTTACAGGTGAGGACCCTGAAGCAGAGTTAAAGAACTCGTCCAAAGGCCCACAGTCAACAAGAGGGAGGTGGGATTTGAGTCTGGGCCTCTTGGCCCCATGTCCATGCTTTTTTTTTTTTTAAAGATTTATTTTTATTTATTTATCCCCCCTTGCTGCTTGTGCTCGCTGTGTCCATTTGCTGTGCATTTTTCTGTGTCTGCTTGTCTCTGTTTGTTGTGTCAGCTTGCTGCATCAGCTCACTGCGCTGCGCTGGGCCGTCAGCGCGCGCGCCATGTGGGCCGGCTTGCCTTCACCAGGAGGCATGTGGTAAACGGGAGCCCAACCAATTGAGCCACAGCACTTCCCGCGTCCATGCTTTTAACAACAGCCCCGCTGCCTCTGCCTGCCCCTGGGCACCCCGAAGGACCCTGCTTTCCAGGCTCCCCCAAAACCTGCTCCTGTAGTCCTGGCCACCCCCCAGGGAGCACCCTTCATTTTTCATAGCAACCAAAGCCCCTCCTTTAGGTAGGGGACAGAGGGACAGAGCTAAAGAAAGTGTGGCCTCTGCCTTCCAGGCCAGGTAAACAACCTGCATCCCCAGGCAAATGATGTAGGTGCTAGCCAGAGCAGCCGAGAGGAAGGGGAAGTGAGTTGTGCCCAGGAGATCAAGGAGGCGGCAGGAGGAGGTGGCCTTTGAGTCGAGCTTAAAGATGAGAAAGGCTTTGGAAGGTGGGGAAGAGGGACAGGAACTCATGGACCCCGGAGCCTCATGAGCAAGGCCCAGAGGGACAAAAATGCACAATTTGAGAAGAAACACGGGGCTTGGCGGGGGGAGTCACAGCAGTTAGGGGGCATATTGGGAAGCCCCATTGCCACAGTCTCTGACCCCTGATGGGCAGCTTCAGGCCATGGCTGGGGTCTGGTTGGGGCAGAGGGAAGTCCAGTCCCAGGCTCACCACATTAGAGCCTGAGGTTCCAGGAGCCCAAGAGAAGGACACCAGGAAGGGAGAGCGGCAGAGCTGAGGGCTGGGGTTGGGGGGATGTGATGGGGGGTGGCAGGGAGGGCCGCCCTGGGTCCATGGGCTTGCAGGGCAGCGCCTCTGCAGGGACTTCGCCCCACCTGCCGTCAAGACGAGTTTTACCTTCTGGCCTGGAATCCCTGGAGCTCCGGGAGGGCCAATTTGCCCGGGAAGACCAGGGGGACCCTAGGAAAGAAGAAAAAGTCACACGGAAAATCTTTCTGATGGGGGGGGGGGCTGTTGCCACAGGGGGAATATGGCGACCAGTGGTTTTCAAACCTTTCTTCAGTGATAGAAATACTTTTTTTTCCCCGCCTTTTTTGCAAAGGGAATAACATGGGAAAACCCAGAATGTAAAACAGATAAGCACGGAACTTAAAGTGGGGTTGGGAGTCCTAGAGCCACACCCAACAGCCCCTCCCTCCTCTTCCCTCCAGGAACCCGTGGAGGCTCCTTGGGCTCCAAGGACACACATCTGACCTTCTCTGTCAAGGTCTCCAGGGAACAACCTGAATGTCCAGGGGAACAGACGGTGTACCCAGGCAATGGAATACTACTCTACAGTTAAAAAAGAGCCAAGCACTGAGGTGTGCAATGGCACGGATGAATCAGAAAAACATTATGCTGAGCCAAAGAAGCCAGGCGCAGAAGGCTACACCCTGTGTGATTCCATTTACATGAAACTCTAGAAAAGACAAATGTAATCTATAGTGCAGAAAGGAGATCAGCAGTGGCCTGCTGCTGGGCGTGGAGAACCCCTAAGGAGCATGAAGGAACTTTCTGGAGTGATTGTGGTGGTGGTTACATGGGCTTATATACATGGGTCAAAACTCATCGAATTCTATGCTCAAAACCGGTATGTTTTATAATTTGTAAACTATACCTCAAAGTTGATTTTAAAAGAAAAGAAAATGTTTAAGTGTTTCCAGGAAAGGTTTGCCTTCAATAGCTATTTCAAATAGTACATTTTAACGTTCCCAAATGAAGCTCTCTGATTCCAGCCAGAATCACAGTGGTTAAAACCAATTTCTAAGATTGGGAAATCATATGATTGGTGTTTGGTTTTAAGCTAAGTGTATTCTGTGGCATACAACCAATAAAAAATATTAAGTGAAAAGAAATTCCAGCAGTTGGCAAATCATGTGATGGGCCCTCCTTTCTCCTTGTAAGTTAGACCCTGGTGTGGGTGTCATAACTATAGGTATTTACTAAGGGCTGACAGCTGGGAGACATGTGGGCAAAACAGGCTTGGGATCCACTATTTTTTTCAAATGCAGATAATGAAATGGATTTCTCTTATCCATTCATAGAAACGGAGAAATGTGGAAGGTCGCTACTGATTCCCCAGGGTTATGGATTTTTCCAGCAGAGGGTTGAGAAAAAAGAGAAACATCCTCCTTGGTACCCATCTTTCCTTGACACAGCTGTGTATTCACAGCAAGTGTTCCCGGTTGCATGGGTGAAGCTGCATCACAGAAAGCAGCATGGCCAGGGGCTCGGGCAGCTCTGATGACCCACTCACAAGTCCCCACTCCCGGCTTCTGGCTCAGATAGCCCTCGGCCCCAGCACTGCGGGATCCACCTGAACCCAGAGGCCCAGTATTTGCTTCCGGAAGGGGAGAACGCATGTCCTTACCTCCAGGATGCCCCCCACCCCCTTCAGCCAGTGCCCAAGAAAGCAAGAAGGGGGACTTACCATCAAGGCCAGCGTGCGGATCTCCTGAAAAAACACCACCACTATCAGCTGAAGGGCAAACCCAGAGCGGCCCGGAAGGTCCCCTCTGCCCAGCCAGGGGAATGTGGGAGCTGTGCCCCTCGAAGGAGCACAGGAGGAATGTGGGAGGGTTGCCCTCACGGTGGGGGTCCATAGACTGGCCTCCATCACTCTGGGCAGAGAACACTCATCATCTTGCATCCAGATGCTGCTCTACAAAGGACTCAGATGTGCCGAAAAATGCGCGGGCAACTTCCCTTCCCTTTATGAAAGGAGGGAAGGAAGCAGCTCTTATTCTTTCTAATGGCCTATGGGGGCCCTCCCCTGTGCTCTTCTCTTCTCCCAGAACTTAGATTTCAAGGTTTAGATGTACTTCCTTTAAGCTAAGGCAGTATAGAAAGATACGGAACCATTCAAAAATTAAATTAGAGGGACAAACGGGGCTTTAAAAAAGAGTTATGCATTTTATAAATGAATTCACACACACACACACATTCCTCTAAAGCAGTGGTTCTCAATCTAGGGCAATTTTGCACCCCCCAGGAGGCATTTGGTAATGTCTGGAGACATTTTTGGATGTGGCAACTGGGAGAGTGCTACTGGCATCTAGTGGGTAGAAACCAGGGAAGCTGCTAAACACCCTACAATGCAGTACCAGACAATAAAGAATTGTCCAGCCCAAAATGTCAGTAGTGCTGAGGTTGAGAAACCTTGCTTTAAAGGGTCAGTAGCTTATGACCAAAATATGACTAAATTAACAAAAAAGGGAGACATGTTTCAGGAAGCAGCTTCTATCATGTGAAAGGGGAGTGTGCATGTAACTGAAGAAATGGGCCCCAGAACCCTGCATGGGCTGCACCCCTGAGGTGCCAAATGGTGGGAGTCATTTGCCTGGGAGACCGAGGAGAGCAAGGGAGTGGCTTTCCTGGAAGCTCTGCCCAATGGCCTGACGTTAACCAGGCCCACGTTAAAAAAGCAAAAAGCTCTCTCATCATGGCTTTGGCCCAGACCTCTAGTCTCTGGGCTAAGCCCCACTCACCTGGAGGGCCTCATTGATGTTTCCATTGTAATCCACCATCTCCCCTTTCCCTGGTTCTCCCTTGGAGCCCTACAAGACAAATGAGATCTCACCCAGGGCCTGACCCAGGAGGGCCCTGAAGGCAACTGCTGCCTGCTCTCCATCCAGAACAGCTCCAACTGGCTGACTCAGCACAGTAGGAGGAGGGCTGATGAGGGCAGCCTAAACATGCTCAGAGGAGGACATCTGGACTGGACAGTCCAATCATGGCTGCAATGTCAGCCCCAACTTGGGGAGAGAATGTCTTCCCCTCCCTCCCCCACAAGGCCCCAGGGCCAGCCACTTCCCACTCTGACTCCAGGGAGGCGAGATGTCACTCTGTGACTCCAGGTCAGAGATACACATACCTTGGGGCCAGCTGGTCCCTGTTCTCCAGCTGCTCCAGGCTCCCCCTGTTGCACAACAAAATTGGAGTGATGTGGAGACAAAGCTGGGCGCCAGAGAATGCGGCCCCAGATGGGCCATGCATTAGCGGCCATGGAGGGGTCAGGAGGCTCACCTTAGTGCAGGCTGAGAGGACACAGACCTCCCTGTCCATTAAAGAGCAGCGAGGCTCCGCCCCCTTCAGGAAGCAATCCCTCAGCGTCTGCCCACTCCCTCTCGCCCTCCTCCGAGGTCCCCGGGGGTAAGTCTGCTCCTTCCCACAGAGCACTTGACATTCTGTCTTGTATTATTTGCTAGTGGCCGCCTGTGACAGGCTGGCTACCTCTCCCCAGCCGTCTAACTCAGCAACACCTTCTGCTTCTCTTTCCTTTCCATTCTGCTCATGTAGCAAGGGCTCAGTAACTTTGCCATTTGCCTGGATGTTGAGTATTTGCCATGGAGAACCCATGGGGGGCACCTTGCTTGTGAAAGACCCAAACTGCAGGATGAAACAAGGGGACCACAGAAGGCATCAGGAGGGCACAGGGGGCATGTGAACGCCCTATCTCCTAGAGTGCAGGGGGGCATGTAGGGCATTTATCCCTGCTGGAAACATGACCAACCATTGAGAGTTAATGAAACACAGATCACAGTTCCAATTGTTCTGGGATAATGTTAAAATTAAAGAGATATATGTGTGTGTGTGTGTGTGTGTATTTATCAATACAGAAAGTAAAATGAAAGCAAAAATCAATTCTGATATAATTAAACATGTGATGACCCTTCAGTTGGCAGGCTCATGGAGTCGAGCCACTGCCACATGGCAGTACCTCCCCCTGCCATTCCCCAGCCACTTGGCAATACCTGCCCGCCCCCCACCCCCAGCATTCTAGTCCCTCTGTGTCTCTGAGGGGCATACCAGCACTGACCCATCCTTTCGTGGAGTAGCTAGAGAGAGTGAGAACCAAGTGGCTCGGGAAGCGATCAGAAGCAGGGGCTCTGGTCACCCCCGGCCCAGTGTCCCACCCCAGGGCTGGCCGTTGCAGGGCTGCTGACTCATGGAAAGCTCTCCAAACCCAAAGCCGGCCAGGAAGGATGGTGGCAGGAGCCATGGGGAGCCAGTGGATTGCCTACATGCCTGGATCAGCCCTGTGCCCTGAGGTCCAGCTGTCGGGACGGCCAAGACTTTCTCTGATCTGGGGACTGAATTCCTAGGATCTGGGGGTCTGTGTACCTTGTGTCCTTGCTGTCCTGGGGGTCCTGCCTGGCCACTGATACCAGCTTCTCCCTGGGGAAGAGGAGAGAGACAGGATGAGGGCATCCAGGGCAGGGTGGGCAGCTGCTTAGGGGACAGAAGATGGTCTGGGTACGCAATGCATTTGGGCCTCTGTCTCTTTCCCTCCTGACTTCTGCTAACTCACACCATTCCAACTTTGGGACATCTACCCACCCTTAGGCCCAGCTTGGGTCTCACCTCCTCCTGGAAGCCCTCCCGAGCTGCTCTCTTCTGCCTTGGAGCTCTGCACCACTGTTCACCCCACACTGCCAGGCCCTCCCCAGTTCTCGGTTCATACACACATGCCCTGCTCGACCGCCATCCCCAACTGGGCTGTGCCCTGACATCAGCCCCCGAGTGCAGGAGGCAGGTAATTTTGGAGGCTGGAACACCTGGGAAGGCACACCTTATCAGGTCCTGCAAGGACACTGAGCGGAGTGTGAAAGCCTTAGGTGTCTGAGAAGGGGTTGCCATGAAGCTGAGAATGAGGTTACAGGGAGAGAGGAGGAGGAGGATACTCCAAACCCTCCACTTACTTAAAAATTTGCCTGGGCCCGAAGGTGGGCATCAGTTTGGGAACACAGTCTTCTAGCTTTCTCTCCCTTTTGCCCCTAGACACAGGACAATAGTGACCGGGTTTCCCCAACCCCAAATTGAGACCCAAGACATGCCAAAGATATGAGTCCTCCAGGGTCAGTGGAGAGCCTCCAGCATGGGGGGCATCCTGGAGCTGGGTGGCCAGGCTGCCTTTGGCAAAGCTCATGCTAGGGACGCTCTGTTCCAGCCACAGCCAGGATGCAAAACAGGATGTGTGTGTGGGGGAGCCAGAGACCCTGCTACCACTTGTCCTGCCTGCCTCTGGGGTTCACTGTGGCATCCTCTACTGTATCCCTGTGAACTGGGGCTTTGCTTCTCCTGCTAGATTATAAGCAACCCAAGGGCAGGGTCTCTGCAGCCCCACTGCCCAGCACAGGGCCCACTCCATAGGAGGCCCTTGTTAAATATCTATGGGATGAGTGAGCGTGTTGCCTCAAAGCATGCAGAGTAATTAATCATTTCCTTATGATCTAAGAAACCCAGCCAGGCATGAGGCTTCTGCTCTGGGAAACCCCAATCTTACCATTGTGGTTTCCAGCCCCAATAGTGCAAGGAAAGCAAGGACAGCCCCATCTGCAGCTGCCACCCCCACGCCACCATCTCTCCCCTGTGCACTAGCACTGAGAGGCACCCAGCTGATAAGAGAGCCAAGGCGAGGGACCCTTCTGGCTGTCCGGAGCCCTGCAGCCATCGGTCCTTGACCCAGTCATATCACAGCCATTGGACTCAGTGGGACCACCCCGGGAGGATATCTCTCCTGGACGGGCAGCAGTCACCTGTTGGAAGCAGGTGTGAGGCCCAAATGACCTTTCTAGGAGGCACTGGGAAAAATAGCAAGAGAAGGCTCGAGAAGGAAGGTGTCCAGGACACAGGTCCCCAGGAAAAGGCTGGGGAGAGAGGCCACAGGCAGAGCTTTTCCTTGAGACTGACCCCAAGGGAAGACTCACCTTTGGCCCGGGGGGCCCGGGGAGCCCTGGGGGGCCAGGGTCCCCTCTGCTTCCTCCAATGGAGTTGCCAGCATCGCCTTTCTCTCCCTGGGGGTGCAAAGTAGAGATACCATCACTGGGCCCCCCTAACTTTGGAGGAAGAAGGTCCATTGCCATTTGCTCATCTGTCTTTTCTTACCCCACAATTCAAAGGAGTGGAGGCAGCTTCCTGTCCCCTAGGTCGAAGCTGAACTCCAGAGGGATAATAAGTTCCCCTGGAAGGCTCAAGCATGGCTGGGGACCAGAGGCCTTGGGACCCTGGTTTGGTTTGATCTGGTAGTGGGATGTGACGTGGGAATGGAGCTGGATGCTGAAGGGGAACAGGTTTAGAGCCAAACAAGGGACCTGTCAGGACTTGGGACTAAAGCAGGGTTTCTCAAAGTGTGTTCCTTGGAATATTCCTTCCATGGGTTGGGGATACTCAATCGGTGAAATACGGTGTGAGGAAACGATGGGTCAGACAGAGCTCTGCGGGCCTTCTCTGCAGGACTGCTCAGAGCCTTTAGCAGGCCAAGGTGCCTGTGACTCTCCAGAGAGGCCTCTTTTATAAAGCACTCCCCAAGCTTATTTGATTTCAAATCTTTTTTTTAAATAAATGAAATATTGTACAGATATTTTAAATGAAATATTGTACAGAGCTAGTGTACTACGGAACGTTTTTGGAGCTGGAACAGAGAAATCTGACTGGATGGTAGCTACTGAGTACTGTGATGTCAGCAATTTTGGCCAGTCAGAGCCTCCCTTGCGGACTCCCCTGCCCAAACAGAATCCGGCCCCTTTCCTTTTTGCCTAGTCTGGGAGGGGGCCACGTCCGATGCTGGGGCATGTGTGACCATGGAGGGCCGGGAACGGGGTGGGGATGGACTCAGAGCCCCATTCAGAGCTTGTCGTTACCTACCTTGTGCCCCAGGAGGCCCGGGAGTCCAGGGGAGCCCGCAGCCCCCTTCTCACCCTGCGGGGGAAACACAGACGGTGCGAGAGTTAGGCCTGGTTTCTCTGGGATGCCTGTGAAGGCACCAGCCTTGCCAGCTTAGGGCCTTGGCTTTCCTCTGTCCTGCCCTCTGCCCCACTTCTGGTGGTTCTCTGAAGAGCTCCACTTCCTGCCGGACCCCAACCCCAGTCCCTCCCCAGGCCACCAGAGCCCACTTTGCTTTGGTATTCCAAGCCCCAGTGGTGACAGCCTCATTGTTCTCCCCCAGCCCCCACCACTCCCACAGGGAAGGAGGGTGACAAAGACCAACAGAAGTTAGTCTCTTTTGGGGAGAGGCAGGTGGCTCAGAATGCCAGCAGCCAGGGAAATTCTTCCTTTTAACCACTACACTCTTTCCATGTTCTTATTGTCTGCCATTTGGAGGTCCCCCGCCTCTTCTGCCCACCTCCTCCCTGCCTCTAGGGCAGACAAAAACCATACAGCCAGAACTTGTTCTTTGGGAATATCTTGGGACATTTGTCTTCCTAATCTTCTTTCTACTATGGAAGAACTCTCGTTTTTTTTAAATTATTATTATTACTTTTATTTAAAAAATTTTTATGACATGAATCAGAGAGACCCTTAGAGATATTTGAGCCCCTCTTTCACTTTATAGATGAAGCAAGAGAGGTTCCAGGAGGTTAGTGACAAGCCAGGTCCAGAGCCCAGCTCTCCTGATGCTCTGGCTTCTATGCCACAATGACTTAACTTTGCACTCGCAGATTATGTAATATTAGGTTTGCACTCCACGAGTAGCCTGCCAGGGGACTTAGTATCAGGTCAGCCAGAGAAGCCCCATTCCTCACTGCCTGGAGAAACAGTGGCCTCTCGTATGCAATAGTATGAACTGAAGGTTCTAGGATCATTATTTGGAAAGACGAACTTTCCAGCCGGAGCCACAAAAGATGCCACACCAAGTCTGTGGGTATCATCTTTCCACCTGCCCTTGAGCAGAAGCTGAACTGCAAAATGGCTGGAAGCTGGCAAAGGGACGAGGAGGAGAGCCACACAAGTGTCCAGGTGATGGGAAGGCCCTGAGGACGCTCCTGGGCTGCTCCTGGGGATGGGCCTTAGCCTGGGCACCCTCATCCCCCAAGACAGGCCGGGCTGAAGAGAAAGGATGCGAGGTCCTGCCCTCCTGCTGGGCTTTCCTCCTGGGTAACCGATGGCTTTCCAGGAGGGAAGGTATGTTCTAGAGTGCCAATTTCTAAACTTTGCCAGGCCATCCTGAGGACAATCCCCCCTTCCTGGCTGCATGCACCCCAGCACACTGCAGGCAGCACGCCAGCCATGGGGGTAGGCAGGGAGTGGGGACCAGCTGGGCCGGGACGAGGGAGGCACACACCCATAATACACAATATCCTACCCTCTGCCCCCTCTTTCCCGGCAAACCTGGGGGCCCTGGTTTCCCTGCTGCTCCTGGGTCTCCCTTTGAGGTAAGAAGAGAAAGTCACTGATAAGAGGACGGGGTAGTGGCGAGGGTGGGAAGGAAGTGATCATATACCAGTGTTTCCAAAGTGGGTTTTGTAGAATACTTGTCCCATAAGATGCTGTTCTTTAAAAAAAAGTTTGGGAAATGCTACCGAACATATTTCCTTTTAGAGCTTCCTAGTGCACATTAGCATATTAAAGGCTCCGAGAAGCCCTTCAGGAAAAAACCTCTATACTTTTTAACCCAGTATTTCTCAAACTTATTTGAACATGGGAAATTTTTTGTCATGCTACACCTCTTATCATTCTAGATGAGAAAGAGAATGCTATAGGCTCAGGGGACAAAAGCCACTGCCCACTGACATTGGCATGCCAACTGGCCTCTTAAGACGACGTGGGACTGAGGTGTCCAGGCAGGATCCAGGGACGGGAGAGGCATTTCCAGGGTGCTTCTGACACGCAGGTCCCTCCTGGAGCTCCCCCCACGCAGTTAGGTCCCCAGCCCCAGGCCAGTCTCGGGGGGGTCCAACAGCAAAACAACAGCAGCCCCTCCCACCCGCACCCCACACCCGATGCGCCATGCAGCCCAGAACTTTCCTGCTACATCAGTACCTTGGCTCCAGGAGTCCCTGGCTCACCCTGTGTGGAAATAAAAAGAAGAATCAGGTAAAGAAATAAGAGAGGGAGAGGGAGAAGGAGGTGAATGAGGGAAGGCGCTCTGGAGTAAGGCGAAGGCTTTCCTCTGCCCAGCCCCAGGCCCACGGGGCCACTGACCCTTAGAGGGTTCCTTATTTAGCTAGGACATTTCCTTACAGGTGGCTGAGCCTAACAAAATGACCTCCACCAGGCTGGTGGAAAAGAATGCCAGTATGGCTTCTCTTTCTCTCCTACTAACAGATTTTTTCCCTGAGGACGGGAGACAGACTGATTCAACTCTGCTTCTCCCAGAGCTTCCGGCTGAGCACTTGACACTGAGGAATGCCTGCTGAATGAGTCAAATCAATGGCCCAGGAAGGGAGTGAATCCACAGCTGTAGCCTTTGTGGGGCTGCGACCAGATTCTTCCCTTTAGGTGAGGGGTGCGGCAGGTGTGAGTGTGTGAGACACCCCAGAGCAGGGAGAGGAATGAATGTGCGTTTGGTTTGGACTTGGCATTGAGAACTTGCATTTCCAGGTGTTCCCACCCATCCGCCAGCCAATGAATGAATGTGGGGGCTCTGGAGAAGGACTCCTGCTCTCCTCTTAAAAGCTTTGAAAGCATGAGCGACTGGATTCTAGAGCACTAAGGATGGGCCTGGACTCCCTTCTACACTAGCAGGCTGGTGAGACCTTTAATTTGAGGACAGGTAAATATTTGCTATTTATTTGCAAGGCTACTCTTCGAGGTTGTGCATCTGCATGACTGTTGCTTTAAGAAAACTTTTTCCAAGTCCTGTCTGCCCCGTCATGGGCCCTGTGGCTACCCCACTGAGGGCTGAAGCCCCAGCTCTGTCCTCCTTGCTCCACCTCTCAGATCCTGCCTCTGTATGTTGAGTTCAACTGACCTTCATCCCAGCCACGGCTATTCCTGGAAGCCCCTGGCAGAGAGAAAAAAGGCATGAAGACTTTCTGCAGCCCGAGGAAGCACAGAGGAAACTGCTGACCTCCCCTTGGTGAGATGTGGAAGGAAGACTCCCCACTTCTGCCTGCCGCCCATATCCACATAGGGGAAGTGGGGCGCTGAGCTCACTTAGGCTGCAGAGGACCCTGGGAAGAGGCTTTGTGCAGCACGCCAGGCTGATTTTTTGGGGCTTCCCACCCACCTGTTCAATAACCAGGCTCTACTGGGAGGCCCAGAGGGGGCCACGGGTCGGGGAGACCCTGGGTGGCCTAGATGGGAGCATCCCAGGAATAGAGTGTGTGTGTGGGGGCTTCATAAGAATGTGAAAGGAGGAGGAGGTAGGAGGGGAAGGTGGGGGTAGAAGGAGAGCTGTGGGGGAGGGGAGGACTAGCAGGTGACACAAAGGGGTCGATTTTACCAAGGACAGTAGCCCCCCGAGTGGCAAGTGGGATTCTCCTCACAGGTAGCCTCTGGACCTCACAGACTAGGGGGTAGCTGGGGTGAACCCATTTTCATGTCAGCCCAAGACCATCTACTTTGAGGTAAATATGCTTCCCAAAGCGCCACTTAGTGAATCCCAAGAGGGGTTGATTTTTGGAGGGATCCCCACTCCCCACATGGGACTCAGGACTGGAGCCAGAGCTGGGGGCATCTGAGCAGGTTTTTCATGACCCCAAGATGCCCAGGAGGAGCTCACATCTGAGCACCCGTCTGAGGGACAGGACAGAGTGGCCTGAGGAAGGACCTGGGGAGGAGATAGGCACCCCCTCTTCCCAGCAGGGTGCGAGGAGGAAGAGGGCCAATGAGCTGAGCCTCCTCGGGAGTCCCAGAGATAAGGGGAGAGGGACAGGAGTCAGGGGAGAGGTTTCAAGGGGCTGCTCTGGGATGTGGCAGGAAGGGGCAGGTACCTTTGCTCCATGTTTGCCCGGCATCCCTGGCATACCCCGTTCTCCCTGGAGGAAGAAATCAGAAAAACACTGAGAAAAGACAGACGCAAGGGTGCCAGGCCTAGGAGCCCTGGAAGCAAGGCCTGCAAAGATGCCAGAGAGAAAGGCTTAGCTAGAAGCTTGGATGGTCGTCTGCAGCTCAGGATGAGTTTTGAGGACCTTGCCCACTTCCCAGGTGATCATGGCCAAAGACGGTGGCCGCCCTCAGCTAGGGGCACTGGCAGGAAGGCTCCAGCCACAGGCTCACTGAGTGGGAGAGGCCCCCACTGTGAGCAGCTCATGGAGTGAGTGCAGCAGGCGGGCGGCTTGGCGGCCAGTGCAGGCTGGGCCGAGGGCACTGTGCGAGAGCAGCTTGGCTCCTTACCTATGGAACACTGCTCTTGCCGTCCCTCGTACTTCCCTGCCCTAATTTTATTCCAGCAGCTTTGCTAGGGTGGTACCTGCTGGATGAGCCAGATGGGGCTTGCCCTCTCTCCCCTTGGTCTGGGGGTTCCTTTTCCTCCTGGGGTCTGTGGGTCTAGCTCTTCTTAAAGGTTGGTGGGCCTTGGCCCCATGTGGCCAGAGGGTTAGCCTGTGCTTCGGGAGTGGGGGTAGGGTGCACGGAGGCAGCCTGCCTGCCTGCTTCTCTGCACTCCATTCCTGCCCGTGTCACCTATTTGGGATATCACGGGGTTTTCTCGGCCATCTCGACACTGTCTGAGCTTTAGTTCAATCTCTCCATGAAAAGGCCAATATTATTGCAGGGGTTGATATCAGGAAGAAGGATAGAGACTATATTCTTTCCTTATTGGGAGAACACACCAGGATGTAGGTGGGGTTGGAGATGCCAGCCGGTGACAAGTGGGGGACCGAGGGTAGGTGGCTGGAGCCTATTACCTGCCTGATCAGAGGAGGAGTTCAACCCTCGCATGAAGCCCTCCTCTGGGGCCTGGGGGGCTGCTCAGCTATAGGTGACAGCTGGCAGCCTGTCGCGGTTTCCTACCCTGAAAGCTGGTGCTGTGCAGTGGGCAGTACAGAGCCTGCGGGCTGGGCCTCCATGCCCGTAGGCTGAAGGCAGAGGGGCAACCACTTGGCCCCATCTGGCCTCCATCTCTTCAGCTGTCCCCTCTCTCCTTTTCTGCCATCTTACAGGAAGACCTGACCCACCTTCTCCTAGCCAAGGATAGAGCTGCTTCCAAACTATCCCCTGCATAACCTTTCCTCCACCTGCCATGCAGGTGCGCTGCCCAGAGCACAGGCTGGATAGTGATTCTGTCCTGCTCAGGCACATCCACTGCCTGGTCTTGCCGGCAGGAAAGGGGCAGTCTCCTGGGCCTGGCACCCTGCCCCCAGCTTCCTTCCTGGCCTCTTCACCTGACATCCTTGTATCTATCAGCTGCTATCTGTTTCCCCTGGAAACACCATCTATTTTCATGATTCCATGCCTTTTGTTCATCTTTCAATTTATCCATTGTTCGGAGCCCTGGTCAAACACCAGCTCCCCTACACAGCCTTTTGCTCTCCCTCACAAGTCAGGGCTGGCTACTCACTGCAGCAGGGACCATGTTCTGCTCGGCATCTGGCAACTACCCAGCCTCATGTCTGCCTTCAAGATGGCTTCACCCTCATCCTCTCTGAGCTAGGTCTCCAAATTCGGCAAAAAGCCTAGAATCTTTAGTTCCCAAAGCTGGAGCCCTCCCATAATCTGACCCTACTGGTGACCCCTGAGCCACAGGTTGGGATGTCAGAGCTCAGAAAGTGACCCACAGCAGAGCTAGTGCCCCAAGACTGCCCTGGCCTTTGAGTTCTGGGAAGTCCCTGCTATGGGGCTGGCACTTGGCTAAGTGCTTGATATCCCTCCTGCATTTATGCTCAAGAATCCTCCCCAGTGTGGGAGGGAACGCTACTCCTGTTTCACGGGTGACACGCTGTGGCTCAGAGAGGCCAGGTACGAGTTCCAAGATGCAGAGCGGGGATTTGAACACAGGTCCGTCAGCCACCACAGCCCAGGTGCCCATTTCTCTTGGTCAACCCCAAGCATCAAATGGGCTGACGTTCCATCTGCTTCCAGCAAACACCCTCTGAGACTGAAAGCAGGGCAAAGCCCCTCTCTGCTGAAGACCCTCAGTGGGAGGGGGTGGCTCCGCTCCTCCTGGGCGTGGCCCTGCCTGCATGCGCCTGTCTGCTCTGTGGCCAGCAGAGGGCGCCACAGGACCTCACCTGAAGTGCAGCTAAGGCAGCTGTGGCATCTTCCAACTCCCTCACAGCTTGGAGCTGTCCAAGGGGAATAAGCCCCAAAGCCCTGTCCTCATGAGAGCAGGCTAAGGGCTCCTGTCACTCTTTTCTTTGGAAGACCAGGGTTCCCTGCTAACACCCCAGTCTGACCCAGTAGGGTCGACTCAACCCCAATCCCCCTGAGACCCCCAAATCCCCCGAGGGAGGTGCACATGGGCAGTTAGCCTGCAAATCCCAGACTATCCAGGGATATCCCATGTGCCACTTTCTTCTGCTTCCTCTTCTTTTCCTCGGTTTACCCCCAATGTCCCTGCCCTCCTCACTCCACCTCTGTTTTGGGGAGGTGGACTGGGAGTCACGACACGTTGTGTGACCTCAGAGAAGCCTCCTTCCCCCTCTGGGTCCAGGATCCTCATCAACAAGATGGAGATTGGACTAGATACCTCATGCTCAGACCTGCCCCTCCATTGCTCTCTGTCACCCACAGCTGGGCTGCCCTTAGAAGGGAGAGATGACCCTCAGGGCTGTTGGCAGCTCCAAAAAAGGCTTGGTGGAAGAGGAAGTTTTAGCTCTGGGGGGGGGTCACAGCCAGTCTCTGCTCTCCCCTCCTCTGCCCAGAACAACTGCGGGTGCTCCTGCCGGGAAGGAGGGCAGAGTCTGCTTCATGCTCCTCTCTGGGCTTCTGCCGCCAATCCCTGCATGAGTTGAGCAGACAAAACCCTGGGGAGTGAAGGTTCTGTCTAATTGAGGTTGTAGGTAAAGACACAGCTTGCCCTCTGGGCCCCTTAAAGCCCTCTAGGGAGACAGCCCTACTCGTTAGGGTGGCTGACCCTCGCCCCTTCTGTCCCCTCTGGGTCAGGTTTCCTAATTCCACAAATGACCCAGACTCCCTTGATCCCCATCTGGGGGCCTCTCCTGCCTGCACTCCTCTGCCAGGCAGGAAGCACGGGTGCCCTGGCTGACCCCGGCTGCAGGCCCTCTCCACTCGCATTAGTCTCACCCTCCCAAGACTTGTCTCTACGGGCTGGCCTCAGTCTGACCTCCAACCTGGGGAGCTGGGCTTGCCACAAACCAGCAAACATCAACTCCTGGATGCTGGGTGATGTGAGGGAGGGGTGAGAGTCATGATCACGGACTCCAGGGCCGCCGTGGGCCAGGGCACAATGCAGGGAGCGGGAGGAGGCAGGGCCTGTGCGTGGCTGTCATACAGCTTTCCATCCTGGCAGTCTTCGTGAGATCAGACCTAGAGGTTCCTTCTTTTCCATTTTCCCTCTTAAAAGTGTTCCTGTGTAAAAGGTTTAAGTTGTTTGGAATTCTGCTGAATTTAGATCCACTAACACATCGCTATCTTCGTCTTTGGAGGGCCAGGTTCTCCGTCTGTCAAAGCCTGGAGAGCCTCTCGATTTACCTCCTCTACCTCTGCTGATTCTGGGCCATTCTGCAGGTGGGGAAGTGGGCACTCCAGGTGCTTCGGGCAGAGGTGTCTGAGGCTGGCCAGGGCCCTGCCCACCTCTCTGGGAAGCTGGCTCTTCCCCCTTGGTGCCAAGAATCATCACTCGATTTCCGGTAAGCAGGAGTGGATTCCAGAGAAGGCTCTAGGTGAGCACAGGTAGGTAGAGAGGATACAGCCTGGAATGACCTTGAAGGCCGCCCCACCCTGACATTCCAGCTGGTCCTGCACGTGAGCTGCTCACAGCATCTGTGGGCTTTCTCCTCTGGCCGCAGCTTCCAGGTGTGACGGCCCACAGGCTGGAAGACTGCTCCTTGGAGCACAAATCCTCCATGCTCTCGTCCTCTGGGAGGGGCCTGCTAATTGGTGATTTACTGTTTGTTGAACAAGCCAGGCAGGGACTTGGCAGGAGGAAGCGGTCTGCAAGGAGGAAGGGTCATCCAGGAGGGCTCCCCAGCCAAGCAAAGTCCGGCCAGGGAAGGGGGGAGAGATGAATGGACCTGCTAACGGAGGCCTTTGGAACAGGCAGGGGCTCGGCACACACCCTCTTTGTTCTCTGCAGGGGGTGGGGGGGGGGAAGGCTGAGGGGGTGGGGAGCGGAGGGCTGGGGGAGGCTTGCAAGCAGCTTCATGCCTGGACCAGGTCCCTTTCCTGGGCTGGACATGCTGGGACTGGAGGGCTGATGCCTTTCTGCCCCCTAAATAGCTCCCAGACCTCCCTTCTGGGAAAAAGGCAGCTCAGTTCCTGCTTCCCGGCCCCAGCCAGCCTCCAGACCAGAAAGGGTTGGAGCCACGGAAATGCCAAGTCCTACCGTAATTAGGGCTAGCAGGAAGTGATCCGCGGTATTACCCTGGCCGGGCGCCCCACCTCAGGACAGGGCTTTGGAAGGGAGGCTGGCTTGTAATCTCGATTTGAGATCAGACGATTTTGCAGTTCAGTTCCAAAGAGAAAATCAACCCTAATTACTCTGTGGACTCTGGAGTGCAGGACAGACAGGGCTGGAAGAGCACAGGCTGGGGGCTGGAGACGGAGGGGGGTGGGGTGGGGTGGGGTGGGGTGGGGTGGGGGGGTGGGGGTGGGAGAGTTGGAGTCCGTTCCCGCCCCACAAGGCCCTGGGGCTGGGGCCCATGGCTCAGATCTCTGACCTGTTTTAATTTAAATGGTCTGGATGTCCCCACGGGGATTCCCTGGCTTTGAAAGAGAATGCCGTCCCCACACCAGGCGGCCCCTGCGTCTTAGCCTCCATCTGTATGGAGCCCTCAGCTGTATGTGGATGTCACGCAAGGCCTGCGGCTACGCAGGTCCTCTGGGAAACAGTGGGTGCGGGGACTCTTAGGGACAGCTGTGGTGGGGGCGTCCAGAGACGTTTTGGGCGTCCTGGGACCCACCTCCCGGGGGAGTCGTTCCACTAGACTCTGTGCCAATAGGCAAACCACTGCACTTTAGTTCTTTGACTAAAACGATGCATCAAAACCCCCACCTTCTCCCCCATAGAGACCCTCAAGATAGTGCTCAGAGAAAGCCTGGAGACTCAGGAAGCCTGGATCCAGCCACAAACTCTTTTCCACAAGAAAGAAAACACCTCTTTTCCTTCGGGTTGAGGAGAAGTGGGGCAGGCCTCCTGGAAATCTTGGGATCTGCCTGGGCTTATAAGACGCATGTAGCAAAGTCAGTTAGAGCAAGGCTCTGGGGTCACACACACCTGGGTTGGACTCCCGGCACCACTACTTGCTAGCTGTGGCCCTTAGGGGGATCAGCCTCTGTGAACTTGGCTTTGCTCATCTGTGAAATGGGGTAAGAATAAAACTGCCTCGCAGGGTTGTCGTAAGCACTCAGTGGGAGGTGGCACGCCCCGTCGAGGTGCCTATGGGAGAGGCGCCGCAGGCTCAGGGTTCAGCAGTGCAGTTCTACTGGACCCGCCCGCCCTCTGACCGGCAGATCAGGATCGTCACACCCTCACCCGGTGCAGTGTCCTCCCCGGAGGCCCTGTTTGTGGGGAGCCCCGCAGGCACCCAAGAACCTCCGCAGCACTAACAAGGGGCTTTAGCATGAAGTGCGTGCGCCTCTCCTCTGGTCTGAAAGCAGCACAGGGTGGCCTGCAGGACGTGCACCTGTGCACCAGCCTCCGTCCGGCACGTACCCAGGCTCAACGCTCAGACTGCCCAACGCGCCCCTGCCACGAGTCCAGCAGAGGGAGAATTACAGTCTGACAATACTCGTCAATCCTCTCGAAAGAGAGCCAAGGCTGTAATGTCTTAAACACAGAGTCTCGCAACATATTTAGGGTAGATTGATGTCATAAATTTGGATCCAAATAAGTACCACCTGGGTGCACAACAAGCCTGGCAGTGTTCGGGCAGGAGGGATTGGCCCCAAACGGGGGGTGGGGGCAGCCTGGGTGCCCACTGGCCCACACTCGGGCTTTGGTCCCAAGGGGCTTTTGGAGAAGCCCTCCCTGCTGGCCTGGCTGGCCTTTGGGAGCTGACAGGGCTGGCGGTGGTGGACAGATTGAATCATTAGCCAGTTTCACAGGCTGAGAAATGTCTTTGCTGAGAGTTAAATTCCGTCAAGTGCTGAAAGCAAGGCTTCCTTGCCTGTGCATCGTCGCCAGGACAGAGGGTGGCTGCTTGAGGACTGAGCACACATGGAGAGCTTATCGGTTATTCCACAGCCCCCCCCCCGTTGCCCCCTACCGGCCACGAAGGGCATCTGCATGCCCTCTGTCTCAGCTCACAGAGTGTCTACCTGCCAGGGCCCGCTCGTTCCTTGGGGGTGGGGTGGGAGCAAAATTGTCTTCCCAGCCTCTGGATCAAACCACCTTTCATGTTAGAGGCCCCTCCCCAGGCCCTTATTCCAAGTAGAGAGCAGCAAGAGGAAGAGAGAGAAGTGGTGGACAAGAGCCACTGGTGAGGGTGATCTGAGTTAGCTGAGCCTGGGGGAGACCCACGAGGAGACGTGCACCTCTGCACCTGGGCTGGCCAATCCCAGCATGACCGCTCACTAGCTGTGCAACTAGGGTAATGCATGGACCCCTCCGAGTTGCTCATCAGTAAAATGGGGATAACGAGCTCTAGCCACTGGGCCCTGTTAAGGACTGAGACGGGGAACAGATGGGCTTTGGTTAAAGTACAGATCTGAGGCCTTGCTCTCAGTCTAGCCTTCTGAGGCTAAGCAAGCTTCAGCCCTGGGCATGGTGGCCGCTGGGGCCAAGACGCCTGCTCTTATGTGGCCAGGCTAGGGGAGCAGCTGTTTGTATTCTCTTGAGTCACCTGGACTCTGAGAGTTGACCCCAGGCCTGGGAGGAGGCCTCTCTGCTGCTGGACGTCAGCTCTCGTGCACGCCCTCTGGCGACAGGATAGAGGTCCCAGCAGAGAGAATGGTGCTGGGATGTGGGCGCTGAGACCCCCTGGGGGCTGGTTGGCTTTGGGAGGCTGGTGACAGCAGTAGGGCCTAGAGAAAAGCCTCGACAACAGGTTGGGACAAGTGGAGGCAGCAGGAGCCTTCCAGAGACCCAGAGAGGCAGGGATGGGAGCTAGCGGCCTCACAGCCCCTCCCCTTCTGGGAGAAGAGTTCCCTGTGGAAGAGCAGAGGGATGTGGTCTGGCAAAGGAAGATGGCATGGGGAGCAGGAGTCCAGAGGAAGGAGCAGGGCCTTCTCCTTCACTCCTCACAACACCTACCAGCAGTGATGCTTCTGATAAGCCCTAGATGTGGATGAAAAAAGGCTCAGGCAAAGGC
Source organism: Tolypeutes matacus (assembly GCA_026826555.1). Taxonomy (NCBI): domain Eukaryota; kingdom Metazoa; phylum Chordata; class Mammalia; order Cingulata; family Chlamyphoridae; genus Tolypeutes; species Tolypeutes matacus. Next base: position 12,257,485 of record JAKSZT010026914.1, on the reverse strand, counting down.
CTAAGGAGGCCAAGACTCCTAGCAGATCAGCACCTCCCACAAAGCTGGGGGCTGGTCCACTCTTGGACATATGGAGCCAACTGTGTCCCAGGAAGCCATGACTTCCCTGAGCTGGAAGAGATTTTAATCCTGTCTCCATTTGATCTAGAAGCTTCTCTTAACACACCCCAGACAAGTACTTATGCAGCCTCTACTTGAATACCTCTGGTGATAGAGGACTCCCTCCCTCCCAAGACACCTGTGACTATTAGAAAGCTCCTTCTTAGTGAGCTGAAATCGCTCTTCCTGTAATGCTCACCCACTGGCCCTTGCTCTACCCTAGTCATGCAAAAAAAAAAAAAAAAAAAAAGTGGTCTCCCCCTTCCATGCTTTGGTGCCTTGTATCATGTGATATTCTGAGCCTTCTCTCCCCAGGGCACACCTCCCCAGCTTCCCAGGGGCCAGATGTTACCCCTGGCAGCAGGATCATACTAGTTTTCTTTGAAAATTCAAAGCAACCAGGGTTGAATTATTTACCCCACAATTTGAACCTAGGGTTCAATTACTACACTCACAGGACCAGCTTTTTCATCATAATGACACCCCAACCCTAAGCTGAGGTCTCTCCATCCTCAGGAGCCCCCCATTCCCCCCACCACCCTCAAGCTCTTTTCTGGATGAACCAGGAATCCAGTTTGCTGCACGTGCAGATTCCCTGCAGTACAATGCTGAGCCGGAGGCACTGCCACGGGCCCTGGGGAACTGCTGGCCCTGCCTCCCCACTGGAAGGAGCTGGTCCGGCTGCTAATGGAAAACCGACCCTTGCTGCACCAGGAGGCAGTAAATTTTGTGAGTCTGTGCAAGTGAATGGAAGCAACCACGGGGGCTATAATTTCCTCTTCCTGACACAATACAAACTTCTCAGTTTATGCAGAACTAATTAAAGATCTCTCAGGTCTCGCCATTTCACCCACCAAGCACCCATAAAACAATGTGGTGATGGCGGCCGCCTGATTACAGCGTGCAAAGAATGTGCTTCTTCCCTTTGCCAAATTCTTTCCCTCTCTTTGTCCTGCTGGTGGCTTTCCTTCCTGCCTCTTTTCTTTATCTCCCCTCCTCCTGGAAGGGTCCAGGGCAGCTTCCCAACCGGGATCAGGAGGGCAGGGATGCCCTTGGCAGCAGATGGTACTGTGGGAAGGACTCAGACCTGGACATGAATTCCTGCTCTGCCACTGACGAGCCAGGAGATTTTTGGCCAGCCTCATTTCTTCATGTGTTAAATAGGAGAACAGCAGTACCAGCCTCACGGGCAGCCTTAGGATTAGAAATAATGCAGGTCATGTTGGAAGACAATGTCTGGCATGCGGTAGGCATTCAGTAAGTGGTGACTTATTAAAATAAGTATTATGCTATTGTAGTTATTGCAATGAGCACCTCTCAGTCTGTGCTCAGAGGGACTCCCCATCTGAAATGCCATTTCCTTTAGAATTTGCTGGTTGAAGGCCTGTCCACCAATGCTTTGATGCTCCTCTGATCAAAAAGTGAAGCTTGAGTCCCCCTCCACCCTGACTCATGCGAATTGGCCATATGACTTGCAATGACAGATAGGACATCAGGAAGTGTGATGCAAGGGGACACTGGAAAAGTGCTTGTGCACTAGGCCTGCCATGCTGTAAGGAAGCCTGTCCAGCTGCCTGGAGGATGAGAGGCCACGTGGAGACCAGAGGCGCCCCTGCCCACAGCCAGCGTCAACCACGGGGCATGTGAAGGAGGCCGTCTTGGCCCCTCCCACCTTTCCATCCACCATCTGATGGGACCCTGTGAGCAAGACTAAGTGAGGCAAGCAGATCTGCCCAGATTGCCAATCCACAGGCTCACGGGAAAGAAATCATTGCTTTAAGCCAGTAGAGTAGGGGTGGTTTGTCACCCCAACTGATATGCCTATCATTCATTAAGGTTGAACTCATAAGCTATCTTCTTCCAGAAGCTTCCTCCCAACCCAGAATTAATCTTTCTGTAATTAATCCCCCTGTAATCCCACAGCACTTTGCCTTCATCAGGGTACTTGTGCAGGAACCCTTCTGTCTCTCTGGTCTGTGGACTTACAGAGAGCGGGGCTGGACCCTTCCACCCCCCACCCCCCACTATTTTCAGCATGGAGCACTGCCCAGGGTGGGCCCCAGGAATCTGGCTCCCAGTTATCAGGTCCTCAGTGGGGTCACGTTGGTACAGACAAGGCTGCTCAGCTTGGTGGGAAGAGACCTTCCTGGGTCTAAGGTCCAGCCGTGCCACTGGCTTGCACAAGGCTCCTGCACTGCCCCCCATCCCCGAGCCTCCTCATCCTCAGAGGAGAGATGTTAACCCCTGTTCAGCCAAACCTGGCCCCCCCTGGGTAGTATGCACCACCTAGGGCTGACCCACTTGGGGTTCCACTGGGGAAGGCGGGGTTCCCTCCCTCCCCCTCCTTCTTACCTTCCGGCCGTGATAGCCCTGGATCCCAGGGTCACCCTGGGGAACAAAGAGAAGACCATGAGGGGGGTTTTCCCAATGCCAGACTTCTGCTCGTCCCCACTCAATGCCCGCCCTCACCGTCCCCAAAACTCCAAACCTCCTAAGCCTTCGACACCCACCTCTGCCCTTCCTTTGAAGCCAACAGAGGCTGTTCCACTTTTCAAAACAAGTGCCCACTTTTCAGAGGCAGAGGCATGCTGGGAAGGACCCAGGAGGCCGGCGTTTTGGTTTGGGCTCCCACGACCGACTTGCTGTCCACCTGGACAAGGCCCTTGTCCCCAGGGCTCAGCTTCCCCAGTTATAGGATGGTGGAGCAGGAGCAGTGCTTTGCCCCAGGGCTTGACAATTTCTCTTCCCCAGAGCCCCAGGGTCTCCAGCTTCAAAGGGAGAGCTTGTTGGGCACATGGGGCTTGCAGGTAGTTTCACAAGAGACTTATTGGCCCCGAAAGTCCCTTCCAGTTCTGATATCTTAGGACACGCTCTTTGGTAGGACATTGTGACAATGCTTGGGCATCAGCCTGGGGGCTCCAACTGGACTATAAACTCTTTGGAGAGGACTGCTGTGTCTTTCACACGATCTGTAGTACTTGCTTGGCCTGAGCACACAGAAATGCACTCCTTGTGGAGAACCAGATCAACTTCCTAATGAGGAGGGTGGTGTTTGGAAGTGAGCCAAGCTTGATCCATCTCTCAGCCCTGGGCCTCCTTAGTAGCCTGCAGGGAACTCTCCCACCTAATCCACAATTACCCAGAAGGGCTCTTACCTTCGGTCCAGGAGGCCCAGGTACGCCCTGTGGAAGCAAGAAAAAGGTGTGTGGGAGATGGTTTCCACTGCAAATGTTGAGGTTACTGCTGTTTACAGTGGAGGCTGGGGGAAGAGCAAATGGCTATAGCGAGAGGACAGACACGCTAGGACATGCCTAAGCTTTCCTGGAAGGGTGTCTGAGACCTGCAGAGGGCATGTGGGGACAACAGGATCCCTCTTTGGAGCCACATGGACCCATGGGCAACTCCGCTGTGCTCGCCCACTGCAAAATAGGTCAGTGGCATCTTGTTAAATTGACGTGTGGTTTGGTTCGGATCCCTACCCACCCATCTCCTGTGTGGCACCCCTCCCTAGGAAACTGTCCTTTCCCAGCAGAACCTTGATTTGGCCTCTGGCCCCGCCCACTTGCAAGAAGCCCCAGTTTCCTGGCTGTGGCCCTTCTGCCCAGGCCGCCATGACGGTGGCAGTGAGTGGGGGCGAGGTCGCGTGGGCTGAGGTGCCTGCGGGAGCCCGAGGGGGAAGAGAAAGCTGGCTCCACCGCAGTCCTGGGGCGTGGGTCCGCATGGCAAACGCGGGTTGGAGAAAACCGTGATGTCCAAGTCTGGTCTGTTTCCATGGGTTTAAAAAAATGCTTTGGGTTTTTTTTTTTTTTTTCTCTATAAACAACCTAACAAAGAAAATCCTCTGGATTTGGTTCAGGGAGTGGGAGCCCTCACTAAATGTACACGGGGGAGGGTGGTCAGCAAAGAAGTGAATTTTAAGCACTTTTTGGTTTTCTCTGCTTGGTTTGGTTCAATTCCCTAAATTTCACTTCCTTTCTGGTTTTCTGTTTTCCCATCTAGAAATCCATGGAAGTGCTGGGGTACTGGGGAGAAATCTTGAAAATATTTACAATCCATTGTGGAGTGGAGCTGGGCAGGGCCGACTCCCAGCAGGTTTCTTTCCCAGTTTAGAGGGAGCCTGCACTGAGCCCTGGGGTTGGCAGCCCAGGTGTATCTCAGGGTGCCATATGCATTGAGGGCCCCTTGGCAGGGATGTCCCTGACCTAGCAGTTCCACCCCTGGGACTCTATCCCAATGCAACAGCCAGAGATGTGACAAACATTTATACTTGAGGATACGGTATAAATAGGTCCGGTAGCCCTGAAATCAATATCATGGGGAAAGGGCTTGCTTTATGTGTTTAAGTGAAAGACTTAGCATGATATGAAACTGTCATTGTATGCAGAATGCTGCCAATCTGGAAAAAGTTTGTGTGGAGATATGACTAGGGAGAAAAATGGAAGGACCCTACAAAATGTTAATGACGGTTAACTTTGGATGTGGCAAAATGGACAATTAAAATGTTTTCTTTGTCTTTGTCCTCCAAATTTTTCACAATGAATGTATGACATTTTTGTAATAAGAAAGAAAACCAGGTAATTATTTTCACATGGGAAAACCATTGTTAATAAGCAAACAGACTTTGTCCTTAACCCCTGTCCCTCCAATAATACATAAAGGCAGCCTTATTTCTGGGTAGGGGATCCATTTTTTTCCAAGAAGTCCTGGTATCCACTGAATTATTCTCCTGCCCTGGCACTCGGTTGTACTAAAATGGACTGAAAAGAGTAGGATCTCCCCTAGGCTTGCAGATGGGTGATCTGCGGCCACCGGGTTTGACCTGTAGCCCACGGAGGGGGACCCTGGTTGGCCCCTTCCAGCAGTGGACACCACGCCAATCCTCAGGCCCAGTCAGGGCCCCTCGAGGCTGGGGAGAACTTGGGTGGGCCAGGCGTCCAGCTCGGCTGGAAAGGCAGCCCAGACGTGGGAACACCTTGCCTGCCGTCTTCTCCTCGCCTGCTTTGCCTTGCACACCCACAAAGGAGGCGTGCTCGTTAGGGGTGCCAGGGGGTCAGGTACCTCCTTCCTGCCTCCTTCAGAACCCACTACCCCTGACTCGGCTTTCCAAAGCCCAGGGGCCAGGGGCCATCCATCAGAGGTGATCCTGGAAAACCTCTTTTGAGCTCTCTGCTGAGGCCAGGGAAGCGGCAGCCTGTAGTGATCTCCTCCTGGAAGGAAATGACTGGGGTTGAGGACCTGGCACCAGCAGGTGTTCAGAGCCAGAGCTCACCAGGCAAGTGGGTCGGGGATGGGCAACTCCTTGCCTGGGCCACCCAGGTCCAGCGGCCTTGTCAAGGTGTTTCAGGGACCCAGGTTCCTGTTGGATGCTTCCAGAAACTTCTTGGGACAAATCTTGAAGGAGAGGAGAGGAGGTGGTAGATAGCGGAGGGGCTACTTACGGGTGGCCCCATGGGCCCTGGCAGTCCTGGGTGCCCCAGTGGTCCGCTCGGTCCAGGGGGGCCTGGTGGCCCTGGTGGGCCTTGGATGCCGGCCTGGCCCTGTTCACCCTGAGGTTCGTGGAAACAAGCATTAGAGCAAAGACCCCTAGAGCTGTTGGGCCAGTTCCCACCCAGTGCCATGCGCCCGGTGAAGGCCCAGCGTGGGCTTGGAGGGGAAGGCGTGGTGATGGCGGGGAGAGATGGTGCTGTGACTGTGGTGGCTGCCGCGGTGGTGGTGACTCCATGCAGGGGCTGGGGCAGCGAGGGGAGAGCCAAGACATCAGGCCTCCCAAGGCGGGGCTTCCCGAGAGGACTCCCTGCACTGAGTTGCTGGTGAATGCCCAAGAACCCAGCTACGGGTGGCGAGGGGGTGATGGAGCTGACCACAGGCCCTCCGGAGGCCTGGCACCACCTGGTCAAGTGGCCAGAGCCTGGTCCAGGTGATGTGCGGCCTGGGCCTGCCTTGGCCACCTCAATCTGTGTAGCAAGTCCCAACCTCTCTCTAAGTCCTGGCCTCTTGGCCACAGAATGGGAACAGCAGTTCCTGGTTTCCTATCTCAGCTATTTACTGTCTTTGTCTTGCCCAGAGGATCAGATGAAATCCTTAGGCCAGGGGTTACGGAATTTTGTCTGGCTCACTAAACAATTGGGCAAGAGATTTTATGTAAAAATGTGCATTGGTGGCTTCTGATAAAAACCAGGAGGCCTGGCAACTCTGGGCCCACATCCCTGCAGGGCGACCGCTGCCTGGGCCTGAGGAGTGACTGCCCCTTCAGAGGGGGATGAGTCTTCCAGCTGCCTCGATCCCCGCCCTCCTGCATCTGTCACTCGTGTGGCCTGCCTGGTGTCGGAGGGCACCTGAGTTTGCGATCGTTGGCTTGCTTGAAAGTGCTTTGAAACCATAAAATGTTTCATGCCTGCATGGGATTGCTTTTGTTCTTCTCTCCCCCCAGCCCAGCTCCTCAGTCAGCCGCTCTGAGCTCAGCCTTCATCCCCATACTTGTGCCCAGGATGGAGACTGAGAGCCCGGCACAGTAGGGGCTGCATTGCGTCCCCTCAAGAAGAGGAGAGAGCCTGCTCCATGCGACCCAGGCCTTTGGGCTGGGGGAAAGCCAGGGTCCTCCTCCATCAGGACTGATGAAAACCTGCATGGGCCATTATTTTAACTGCCACGATGTTCTTTTCTAAATGACCTCTCAGATGATTGGGGCTGAGCACTAGTGAAAGCAGAATGGCCTGACAGGTGTGAGACCTTCTGGCTGGGATGATGGGGGATGTAGGGTCCCGGACTTCCAGCCGCCCACCCGGCCCCTCAACGTGATCTCAGCAAGCCTCTGGATACCCTGTGTGAAATGGATGGCTGAGGATGCGATGCTTGCTGCAAGTTGTGTAGTGGGACATGGTGAAGGAGAACAGGACTGCACGACTCAGAATGAGAAATGGAAGATTTTAGCAGCACCTGCTTGCATCATCCTAAGGATGCCACCAGCAGCATCACTTTGGGACCCGGGCCTTATCCTGCTGCACCCTTGAGAAGCCGCTTAAGGGTTCAGAGTGTCCATGGCAGGGGGCAGGTGCAGAAATGGCTTTGGTGGTCTCCCTGCCCCCCAGTCCCCTTCCCCCTTCAGCTTCATGTTGGCTGTTTTGTCCCAAGGGCTGCTCTGGGGGTGTCTCTCCTGAACCAGGGAAGGCTTCAAGCAAACACAGTCTTCAGGAGGGGATCAGTGCCACCTCCTTTTCAACCAGAATAAATCTAAGTCCATTGAGTCCTCCAGACTCCCAAATAATCTTTTGCGTTTGTGTGCTGCTTTATACTCTTCACAGTGTTTCTAAATTTTTGGAGGACAGGGATAATTCACAGGGCAGGGAAGGCTTGGTCTAAAACAAAACCCTGAGGCCCTTTCCGATTTTGAAATTCTAAAATTGTCACCAAGTCCCATTTTACAGAAGAGAAAACTGAGGCTCAGAGAGGTTGAACTCCCTGACTAAGGTCAAAATCAAGGTAGAGCCAGGACCCAAACTCAGAACTGCAGATTCTATTCCTATTCATTCCAATTAATCCCCCAGCAAAAAGTGTTCTCTGTCCAACTCTGCACTTTGGAAATGACCTCCAACACCATCTGCTACATACATCATATCTCATATAAAGTTTCCTCTTGCAGCTAATGGTAGACCTTATGTTTAAGCCTCTTGCAGAGCCTGTAAAGTCAATATTGCTTTATTGATAGGAAATGGACAACCCTTTTTATGTCTCATGAGGGCTGACAGCATAAAAACCTTCTCCAGGTGGAAGCTGCCTGAGGCTGGCTGGGGCCCTTCTCTTTCTCTCTTCTTTGGAAACCAGGTCAGGGGGAGCTCAGAGATTCCAGCCTCCTGCCCCTGGCTCTCAAGGAGAAGGCAGCAAAATGCAGTGGCCAGGATTGCATCAGGACCTCTCTCAATTTCTTCACCTGTATAGTAGGGTTGTGTGATAGCCAATCATGGAGGATAATCTATAGAGGATTCTTACAAGAGTGCAAGGAACCCAGGGAGGGCTCACTGAACGGCCGCTAACACAGCTAAGGTCACAGGAGCTGCTGGGCCTCCAGGCCGTGCTGAGGGCACGTCCCCAGCTCTCCTGGGACTGGGGCTGGCATGGCAGGGCTGGGGGTGGTGGGCGCAGGCTTTCTGATAGCCTGCTGGCGTAGGTGCTCAGGGAGGCTCTCGAGGACTTGGTGGGCTGATCGGGAGGTGCAGCCTTGCAGGCCGGGGCAGCACGCCCATCCCATGTTCCTCTGTATTTTCAGCTGTTTAATTGGAGTGATTTTCCAGCCTTGTTCTGAATGTCCAGGCCCCTGAGCTCCTGACTCCTCCTGGGTTAGACCGGATGGTGGCTTGAGGTCCTGCTGCCAGGCTTTCAGAGAGCGTCCTCGACCTCCACCACACCCAGCATCCTGCGACTTTGGCGGTAAGAAAGGGGCAGGGCAGGGGAGGCAGCCAGGCCTGGACTAGAGCAGTAAAGCTCACGCCTGGATCCCTGGGCCTGAGATCACTTGGAGAGAAGGAATGAGATTGCTCTGTGCTTCGTGACCTTGTCCTGCTTCAGCCTCCTTGGGTCAGTAAGGCAGGAAGAAGGAAGCAGTTTTTGCTCAGGATGATTATACCAGTTGCTTGTGGACTACGCTTCCTCTGCAAATCCTCTCGCTCCTCAAACTTAGGTTACAGGTGATCAGATGCTGAACCTCCTTATGGCAGGGCCCAGCCTGCATTTCTAAGCGCAGAGGCTGCAGCTGCAACTGAGAACCTGCATGTGGGCCTGGCTGCCAGTTCCAGTTCTGCCTCTTGCTATTGGTGGGAGCTTGGGCAAATCAATTTGCTTCTCTGAGCCTCAATTTCCTAGTGTCCAAAATATGGCTAATCCTAATAATGATAGCTAACCCTGTACACAGTGCTTCAACAATGCCAGGAACTATTCTCAGTGCTTCACATACACAACAACAATCCTATGCAGCAGGTACTATTTCCTCATTTTACAGGTGAGAAAGCTGAGGCACAGAGAGATTAAGTAACCTCCCCCAAATCACACAGCTAGTAAGAAGCAGAGGACCTGAGTACAAATCCCTGCTAAGCAATTTACTGGCTGTGTGACCTTGGGCAACTTCACCTCTCTGAGCTTCAGTGTCCATATCTGTGAACTAAGGATGACCAGGCCTCGTTCATAAAACTGCTGAGAAAATTAAAGTCAGGCACGCACAATGCGTAGCACGGTGCCTAGCACGTGGCGACGGCTTAGTAAGCATTGGTGGTGCTAGCAACGGAGGGGTAGGAATTCCGGGTCTCCTGTGTGTTGTGTATTTCCACCTCGACTATAATTATGGGTCTTTTTGCCTAATTCAATGGAACCTAACTAGAGTGAGGCCCTGGCTTCATCTGTAACCCCACTGGCCTCCTTGCAGAGCCCCTCGGGGAAGCCGCACGCCGTCTGGCACACAGAAGGTGTCTACCTGGAAGGTCCGCCTTTTTATGACTGGAGGCGGAGCCAGTCGCACTGAATTGAGGAGAGGCAGCAGCTGAGGAGAAAGATGAGGTGGAGGGCCAGAGGGCAAGGGCCAGAGATCGCAGGTGGTCAGAAGGATGCCGAGACGCCGGGAAGGCAGGGCAGCCGAGAGAGATGGGTGGAGAGGAAGAGAGAAGAGAGATTAGCGAGCGTGAACCACAGGGAGGGACGGCGCGGAGGGGGCGCCCACGGGATTGTGGGGGCAGTGTCCCCTGGAAGGCGAGGACCCCCAGAGGAGTGGCCCCTCGGTCCGTGCCCTGCCTCGGCCTTGGCCAGCAGCCCCCAGATGGGGAGAGCGCCACTCCTCCTAAGAGCCCCCCACAACACATGGCCCAACATTGCACTGCCAGCCCCACCCAGCCTGGCTGGCGAGCGGAGGCTGCCTGGCTGGGGTTAGCGGCCTCAGAGCTCTGGCCGGGAAGCCACGGGACCAGCTAAATTGGTACTTGAAGCCAGGCTGGCGTGTGGCGACCTCTGGGTTCTGTTTTTGGGTGAACGAGAAAGGCTGATGCCAGCGAATCTGGGGAGGGTGGTCAAGGGCAGTGCCAACCCGGCTCCCAGGCCCTGAGCTGGGCCGAGGGTGTGGCCAGTCTGGGCACAAGCTAAGTGCTCCTCAGCTCTCACCGCAGGGCTGGAGGGCTTGGAAAATAGAGGCTGGGCAAAAAAGATGTCTCCGGAATGTTCAACCACTTTTTTGGGGGTGGGAGCAGAGGCAACTCTTAATTACGTTATCTAACGTGATTTTCATTTCTGGAAATTATTGCTACATCCTATCCCTCTTCCTGTTGCAGCTGAGTGACCCATGGCTTTCGGAAGCAGTTGGAACCAATGTGAAAGCAAAGATCAGACAGAATCAATCACTTGTATTTTAAAGCATTTTAACTCACGTTTGGGTCTGAGCGTTAAGAGCCGTGGGCCCCTGGGCTGAGAATGTGCCCACCTGGGACTTGGGACCTCAACAGGGGCCTTTCCAGGTCCTCACTGCTGCTTTCATGGGCAGCTGCTGCTCAGAGGGCCCCAGGAGGGCCGCTCACCGTCCCACTGCTGGGGCCTCGGGGCGTGCAATATTGGGCCCTGTGTCCAGGAAGTCTCTCAACAGAGAGGGTCCCAGAGATCTTCCGTGGAGCCTACAAACCTTCAGGGTAATTATCTGGTTGGAGCGCAGAGCTGCTAGAGTGCTGCTTAGATGCTCCTAGGTGGGGGAGGGGAACGATGGTGGTAGTCAGGGCAATGGGGGAGGGGCATGCTTGGAGCCCACAGACACCAGCTGTCCTGCTCCCTCCCCGGGGGTCCTCTCCACTGCTCCCATGCCTCCCACTCCCGCCCTGCCCTGGAGATGCGCAGGCTGGACCACTTAGTATCTTGGGGGCCTAGAGACCCGCCCCCACCCCACACCCACAGATCCCTCGGAAAGCCGACAGACCAACTTCCCTGGACACCTCCCTCTCTTCTACCCTCTTCTAAATAATTAGGGGAGCTGGCTGCTCTGGCCCTGCCCATCAGCTGGGTCCCCAAATTGACTCTCACTCCCACCTGACTTGTTCCCCAAACTGCTACCATAACACAGTGCTAGGCTGCAACTTGTGGCCAGGGAGCTTCTGGAGCCTTCTACCAGTGCCCCCTCCCTCTCATGGTAGGCTGAGGAGCCGAGAGCCCTCTCTTCCCCCACCCCAGGCATTCTCTCAGGACCGATGACACACTGCCAAAGCGTCTGCAGTTGTGTTGTCTTTTGTGCTGGGGGATGTTGTCTTTCTTTCGGGTAACATAACAATCCTGTGAGCCTATGGTTCCAAATAAACACAGCTGACCTTCTATTATTGTAGCAGGATCAGGCTGGCCGGAACACCGGGGCCCCTGTGTCCCTGGAGCACATGACGCTGACAGGCTGGCTCTGTCTGCGTGGCTGCCGGCATGCGGCCCCCTGCCCTGGCCTGGCCCGGTTCAGCCTCTCCCTGGCCCAGGTACGCAGGGGTCTGAGCCTGGGGGCTTTCCAGCCTCCTGAGTAGATGGGTGAAGGCTGGGCCCTGTAGCAAGGCCCCGCAATGGCCTTCCAGAGAGAGGCTAGTGCTGAGCCTGGCTTGTGCCTGACATCATTCCCAAATCCGCCCCCGCCAGGGCCTGCTGGCAGGGCAAGCAGCAGGGAGCCACTCTCATGTGTTTCTGGGCATAAATGCAGCCCATGACACCCTACGACAAGATGCCGTCCTCCCTGCCCCTACTCCGTGAGCCTGGGAGCTGCAAGGACGGCATTTTTCTGCAGCCACATCACTGCAGCTCCTGCTGGAGAAAGCAGTGCACAGCCTTGCCCTCCTCCAGCCCAAGAATGGCTCCTGCTGTTGGGGCACAAGTTTGAAGATTCCTAATAGGATGACAGCATTCTTTTGTGTTCTGTATATTGGGGCAGAGCATGGAAAAGGAAGGAGCTGGGTGGGAATTCAGGGGTGGGAGACTTCTCAGCTCTGAAATCCCCCACTTGCCCCAAACAGAGATTTTATCCTGGGATTTAGATAGTCAGCTCCCAGTTTCTCCCACCACCAAGGTTTAGGTCATCTGGAACAATGACTAAGCCAAAAGTCCCTCTTATTTGGCCCAGGCAGACGGCCAGACACACAAACACAGTCCCACGAATATACACTTCATGGGTATGGCCATATACACAGACTCATCTGAGCACATGGCCAAACGGAGGCCACTGACAGAGGAGACATACGGCCAGGCACACACGGGCTGGCACACACGGACACATATGGGCAGGCACACACAGGCACACACGACCAGGCACACATAGGAAGGCACACACAGGCAGGCATAGAATCCCAGATTCCTACAACTCAAGACAGTCACAAGACACAGTAGTGAGAGACATGGTCAGCTGTGTGGCCAAACACTCTGTCATTCCCACAGATCCCTCTCTGGCTGGACCAGCTGGTCAGCATTGGAGAGCTGAGCCTGTTCCTCCCAGAAGCCAGGGAGATGGGGCTGAGCTGGGCGTTGAGCCCCAGGAATGGGTCAAAGGGCCCCGCTTGGTTTTGGGGTTCACTTACCCGGTGCGGGTACTCTCCACACTGACCCTGGGGGGAGGAGGCAAGGAGAGGAGGGTGTTAGCACTTGTTGGGGAGGAGGCAGGGCCATCCTCAGGGCTGATGGACATGCCATGGCCATCATCACCACCAGCCCTGCTCTGGTCCTGAGCCCTCTGAGGCCAGGCAGCGAATCCCCGCTCTTGCTCCTGGCTGGCAGCAAGGAAGAAACCCCCAGGGCCTGCCTGGAAGAGGCCCCATGGAGCCTAGGGCAGATTGAGGACTTAGACTCCATGCCCGGCTGGAGGCATCTCCCTGCAAAGGTCTCCCCTCTGGGCGGGTCCACCCTGCAGCGCTGGACAGGAGCCCCTGGGTGGGGACAGCCAACTCCCAGGCATGCATGGGCTCTAGGGCTCATGTGAGCCCCTTACCATCCTCCCAGGGGCAAGCTCAGCACAGCCTCCATCAGAAATTCACCAAGAGAGGACAGACGATGCCAGGCCAGTGATCGGCCAACTGGCACCTTGAAATCCTAGAGGCTCTTGGAGGTGTGTCAGTGGTCACCGTGGGGGTGGCAGGTGAGGACAGAGGTAAAGGCAGAAAGGGCCAGGCTCCATCCAGGCAGGATCCCCCCTGCCCCCCCCCCCCAAAAAAAGAGCACCACTTAGTGCGGCTCCACTTTTATCTCTTATATATTGTGGGGCCACAGGGAAGTTCCTGGATCAAAGGGTTGTGCTGATAAAAACTCAAGTTTGAAAAGAAGCACCAATGGACCCTCTTCTACCTGCTGTTTCCTGACATAGAGATTCTGGAAAGGCTCCATCAGGCTTACCTTTTCTCCTTTCTGTCCTTGAGCTCCCTACGAAGAGATGGAAATGAGAGTTAAGAGAGCAAAGCCAAGCATACACGGCTGAAGCCTCTCTGCTGGGAATATCAAGAACAGGTACCAACCGGTTGTCCTCGGGGACCCGTCAGACCCTGTGGGGAGGAAACACACACATGTCAATGGGGGGCAGAAGGTGGGCAGAATCAGGGGCACATGCCTGGGTGGGGATTATGAGAGAACCTGGGGTTTCTGGTGCTTTCTAGAACGCCCCAGAGTCCTGAAGGCTGGCCTGGTCTTCCTGTGCCCGAGAAATTCAGGCAGTGTGGCCGTAAACACCAACACTCAGTCTCTCCACCTGAGCACTGGGCATGACTGTGTGTGTCCAGCCCCCCGCAGAGGGTCAGAGTGAAGGACGCCTGTGATCCTTCATTCGATGATGCTCACGGGCCCACCACATACAAGGGGCTCATCTAGAAGCTGTGGGGTAACGTTGCCTCATGGTGCCAAGAAACCCTGGCACATGCTTTCTTCTACCTGCCACGGCCTCAGCTGGATACCGCTAGGAGCAGGGCATTGCTTCGGCCATCGGGGCTGTAGAGGAACCTTTGGTAGAGGAGGAGAAGTAGGAAGGTGGCACCTTAGGCATGTCCCAGGCTCCTAGAGGGCCCTGGGCTCTGTCAAGGTTGTCCTGGCTACGTCCCAGGGCTAAGAAGGGAGCCCGACGTCCAGGGCAGACTCTGTCTTCTGAGAAGGACAAGGCCAGCTGGCCCTCTCAGGAGCCTCTTCTCTAAGCTGGCGTGGAGAACGCCTCAGTGTGGAGGAAAGAGGGGAAAGGATGAAGGAGTCCCCTGAGGCAGCCTCTTAGGGCCTGCGCTGAGCACAGCCCCCACGAGGAAGGTACTCAGCGGGTGCTGGTGCTGGGACATGAACTGGGGTTTGTCCGCTGCCACGCTTTCTGAACGTGGCTCTTAGACTTGCTCTGCCACTGACTTCTGCACAAGCAGACCCTCGCCCCCCGTGACCCCTGCAGTCCCTTCCAGCAGCCACCCTGTGTGCCTGTGCGGTCCACCTGCTCCTTGGGCCCTGAAGAACTCTGGGTTCCCGTGGACGGATCGCACTTGGGTGCACTGTCCTCAGTGTACCGAGATGCGGGAGAAGGGCCTCTCTCTTGCCCCCAACTTGCCAATTGGACTAACCTCTGAACTGGGAAATCCCCAGAGGTTCACCGGAAGGGGACAATCTGTGTGTCACCCCAAGCCCATCTGGCTGACAGAGTGTTTAGAGCCAAGTTGACCAGAAGATGATTCGTCCAGCAGGGGACCCAGGGACCAGAGAGGAGTGTGAGCGAGTGGGGATGCCAAGGGCTGAGAAAAATAACATGGAACCTTTAGGACTGCAAGAGACTTGGAGGATTGAGAGCAGAGGTCCCAGGTAGTGGCCCTGGACAATCATGGGTGGCAGAGGCTCTTTGTTTGCCCCACATATATATACATTTTAAATTTCAATTAATTGTCAACATTTAAGAGCAAGGAGAGAGCAAATAAAGATCTGGATTGCCAGCGTCTCTTAAATGTGCCAGAATCCAGCAGCACAGGGCCGAGTGGTGACTGCTCACCACCACGCTCAGCTCTGCTGCAGGGCCTCCATCCACAATCACCAGTGACATGCCAGGTGCTGCCAGGCGCTGCTCTGAGCGTTTCGTGTCTATCAATGCGTCTCATCGTTAGGACGACGCTGTGACGGAGGTGTTCTTTTCTCCCCCATTTTATAGACAAGGAATTAAGGCACGAGCAGGAGGGTGGTGGGATGAGGTTTGAATCCAGGCCGCCTGGGCTGGGTCTGGGCTGTCCTTTGCAGTACTGTGCCAGGCCCGAGGCGGCCGAGTTTGAGACCCCCGATCTTGTCTAACCCTTGATTTTACCACTGAGAACACTATATCCTTTCAACACCTTCCATCAGGTTCTTGGGGAATACCGAGAGATGGGCAGAGCAGGTGAGGACACAGGTTAGGGGGTAAGTGTTGGATGCCCAGCTCAGAGGAAACCATCTGGGGAGGGAGACGAGTGGGAGACGGAGAGATGCTGAGCAGGCCAAGACAATCACATTAAGCAGTAGTGTTGAATTAATAGCTCCAGGATCCCTGTGCCAAGCTAAACAGGAGCCTAATGGCTCTGTGGCCTGTCAGATTCTGAAGGATGATGATGAGGCAGATGGGGATCTATCACACTGACGTAGGCTCGTGGGAGATGAGGGGGCCCTGCCCTATCTTTTGAGTTAGCCTTGACCCCCCAACAGACGGGAAGGCTCTAGGGCAGGTCAAGTGGAAAAGGGTAGAGGGACAGTGTGAGCAGTGTCAGGTCAGGGAAAGAAGCCCCATACAAAGGTTCTTTTCATTCAAGACAAAAGGCCCTGGCAGCAGAAGGGCAGCATGTAGGAGCAGAAAGATCCCACTGCATCAGTTTGAATCCCAGTTCCCTTATTTAGTAGCTGTGTGGTCTTGAGCAAGGTACATAACCATTCTGTGCCTTGGTTTCCCCTTCTGTAAAATGGAGGTGATAAACTGTTCTGAGGATTCCAGAATAGTGCCTAGTTGAGGACCATTATTATTACTTCAGATGTGCCACGGACAGCCTTATGGGAACATCAGGCTGCCAGGAAGGGGAAGAAGGTGGGGAGCTAAGGAGGGACAGAGAGAATAAACACCCCAAACTCCTGGCATCCAAGTGCCTCATGCCTCTATGATTCCTGCCTCGGTCCCCATGATTTCACATGTGCACAGCATGCTTTAGAACAAGGCAGGGTGGCAAGAACTGCATTTGCAGTGGGGGGAGCTGGGATGTAGAGGAAAGCTTGCTAGGAGACCTGGAAGATGGAAGATGGCTCTTCATCTGCTGCCTCCAGTGCCTCAGGGCCATTCCTCTCCTGTTCTGTAAATATTTCAAGGACTTTCCTGCCTCAGGGCCTTTGGACATGCCCAATGCGCAGCATGATCCTCCCATCTCCTTTTCTACTGTCTCTTGGTTAAATCATCATTTTCGAGCTCCATTTCAAACATCTCTTTCCCAGGAGTCTCTGACCTTCAGCCTGGGGAACGTTGCTCTGTAGTACTGAGCTTTCTCAGGGCACCAGTACTACCTTCCCATAGCACCTAGTAATTCATTAACTACATGTGTGATTATTCAAATGTATGCCTCCCCTACTAGACTGTGACAAGGACAGGGTCTGTTTTGTTCCTGTCTGTATCCCTGGAGGTGGTACAGCACTGGGCACATTTTAGACACTCAATAAACAGGCTCCACAGCTGTCAAAAAAGAGTACTTAGAGTACTATGTAAAGTACTTACCCAGTGCCCACCGCCTAGAAATCTCCCAACTGTATCAGGTGACTCTGAGTCAGGGAGACAGGCAGAGGGGAGCAAGCTGCTAAGGTCCTGTGGCAAGTCGGGGCAGAGCTGGGGCTGTTGTCCATACCTGTCTCCTTTACCACCCACAAGACCGTGCGGCCTCCCTCAGTGGGCAGGGCTCCACTGTCCCCCATCTTGGCAGTGCCCCCGTCATGGGGGGACAGGGTCTTCAGCCCAGCACATGGAGCACGCGTGAGCCAGACCCCTCTGGATAGGGGGCCGGGGGGCCTGCTGTGTTGCTCTCACCACCCGGTGGTGGCAAATCCCAAGCCTCTGGGCTGTCCCTCACCATGTGAGCATGACCCAGACTTGGAGGCAGGAAATTGTCCCAGCCTGTGGAGGCCTGGCCGGCCCATTTGCGTCTAGTGGCCCGTCAGTCTCCACTGGGAACTGGCTTCCCTTGGCCCAGTTTGGGCAGCCCCTGACAAGGGGGTGCCTTTCCTTTTGGAAGTGGGGGCCTGTGGAGAGAGTAACCCCACCCAAAAGCTCTGCAGAAGGTGCAAGGGGCCAGGAGGAAGGCAGAGGCAGCTCAGCGCAGGGCGGGCACTAAGAAAGCCAGGCGATCCTGGGCCTTGAGAGAAAATCCAGCCGAGGAGAAATGCCTTCTCCCAGAGGAAATGCTGGGTTGGGTCCCCGCCCCCCAGCGGGTTTGCTGCATGGACGCTTTCTAAGGGCAGTTTGGGGGTGCTGAGCTAGTCACTACCTCTTGGTGAACCTTTTGGCAGGCCTCTCCCAGGGTCCCCCTTCCCTACCCTGCCTCTCCCTCCCCCCGTGCTGTTGAGACTCTAAGGGGGTGTGCTGCATGGCTGGGGAGTGCCTGTGAGGGGCAGCCATGCCCGCGGTCAGCCCCCTATGCCGGGCAGTGCTTGGCAAAGGTCCAGGAGGGTCAGGCTTGGCCCCCACCCATTCCTGGGAAGGCAGCAAAACGGGGGTCTTACCATCTCCCCTTTTGGTCCGGGGTGGCCCTGGAAGGAGAAGAGCGTGAATGCCAGCTACATCGTTGGCAGCCCCCCTCGGCCCCCACCACGTGAGGCTCCTCCCTCCCATCCCCGATGGCTCTCTTGGCCCATCTCTGGTTTGCATGTGTCCACTCGTGTCCAGCCCATCCTTAACCCGTTGACTCAGTTGTGGTCATTCATCTGCTGCCCTTTGCAGAGAGCAGAGGCAGGAGGGTGGTGTCTCTGGGCCCCAACTGCTCCCCGACCACAAACCCAGGACGGCTTCAAGGGATGCTTGGTCCCTTGAGATTAGTGGAAATGAGTATGACAGCCCCTTGGCTGCCTTTTAGCTCACTGGCCCTCAGTGGGGGGAGTGACTGGGTGGGAGGTGGGGCCCTTCCTCCTAGGGGGTGCCAGCTGCTCAGGGGAGGGGGACGGAGGGGGAAGGGGACTGGCTCTGGCCATTGGTAAGGCTGTTAGAGTCCCCCAATTCTTTCACTTGGTGAGGGGGTCTTGGAAGGGCCAAGCTCTCCTCTGGCTTACTCCTTCCTAGGACTGGGGAAGGGGTTTGTGGCAGGGCATTAAGTCAAGAGGATTAAAACGAACAGAATGAAAAGTTATGGAAGGAAAAAGCAGTCTCCCTGTGAATTTGGGCCTGCATGTGGGAAGGGGTTCTCGACCAGGGAGGGAGACAGCGAGGAGACAGCATTGATGGGGGGTGGACGCCCAGGCTCTTTCCAGCTTAGCTGGTTGAGCTACTTTCTGTGTTGCCTCCCTGACTTACCCCTACCCCAGCCCCCTGTCAGGAGAGCCTCACAATCCCCAAATTCTAGGGACGGCTCCTGCTCTGGAGGTGGGAAGCCCAGCTTGGCGGCTGTGGACAACTCATTAAGTGTTAAGGGCAACACATTCAAATAGCGCTTCCTCCCCTTTCACCCTTCCACACACTCTCATTCTATCTAAAGCGCCTTCCAAGGAGTTGGGGGGTGGGGGGAGGGGCATAGAGATCCAGGGATAGTGACCTGGGCCAGCGAGAAGAGCCCGCAGACACTGAGGGTCTACTTACCGGTTTGCCATCTAGCCCGATGGGACCCTGAAACAGGAAGGAGCCAGATATGAAAACCAAGCATCACAGGACTCTTGCTAAGAGGCTGCACGCTGCAGTGGTTAAGAGCGTGAGTTCTGGACTCCAACAAATTAGGGTTCAAGTCCCTGCTTGGCCACTTACTGGTCATGTGACCATGACTAAGCCTCAATGTCCCATCCTAAAATGGGGACGAGGCTAAAAGAACATTCCACAAAGGGAAGAGAAGAGTGAATGAAATGCTTGGCCCAGGGGAGAACCTAATGGGTGGCCATCACCACTGATACCGAGGCCTGGGGAAAAGGGGATCTAGCGGCTACCCTTGCTCTGCCTCTTGGGCCCCGTAGGCAGGGGTCAAAGGGCACCCAGGTGGCCACCCTGCTGTGGCTTCCATAGGAGCCAGGTGAGAGGTTGAGCCGCACAGGTAGTTTCCCTGCAGTGCCTCATTTGCTCCCTATTCGGGTGCCATGCTGGGCTCTATCAGCCTGTGACTTCTCTCATGGTAACCTGAGAGGTCACCTGATCCCTGACCCGTTGCCCCTATATTTGTTTATTTCCCTGGTTTTACTTGTGCCATGAACCAAGCACCGAGCTACTCTCCTTGGCTGCTCTCTGTGAACAGCGGCAGAAGGGTGTCCTTAACCAGGGTTTGGAAGGGAAAGAGCTTCAGGGCTGGCCACGCATGAAGTTCCACCCAACCAGGCCCAGAGACTACCTAGGACAAAGCTAACCTCAGCCGCTACTTACCGGAAATCCAGGAAAACCTCGAGTGCCTGGCTGACCCTGGAAAGCACAGGAAAGGAATGAGGATGAGTGCAAGGGGGTGCAGCTAAGCCCGGGTTCCTGGGCCTCTGCTCCCAAGGGGCCCGAGGCTTCCTTCCCACTCCTCGGTGATCGATCATCCTTGGGAGACCCTCCCCATGGACAGCTGGCTGGGAGGGAGGGGGGAGAGAGAGGGGAACGAACATTTATGGGAAGTTCCTTCTGAGACTGGGGATGGGGAAAGGCAGGGGAGGCGCCAGCATCCCGAGGGGCTTTGCAGGAGAGCTCTGCACCACTGCTGAGCCTTGGCCGGGGGCGGCGGGGCTCAGACCGTGGCACACTGGGTTCCTGGACTGCGACCAGCCAGGTCCTTTTGATTGACAGTCATTGCTCGTGGCCACTTAGCTGAGGATGGTTTGAATATCAGTGGATACCAGAACTTGACCTTCAGAAAGTGTGTTTCAGGTAAGTAAACACAGATTGTCCACTTTCCTCTACCCTGGCTGCAGGTTTATCCTATCGGATGGGAAATCTGTGGATCTCCCAATTTTTGTGGGAAGCGAAGCAACTTGCCCGTTTCTCTGGAGGCGCAGAGAGCAACACAGAGTCAGGCTGGAAACTAGAAGCATGAGGTCAGCAGAAGCAGGGGCTGTGAAGATCCAGGGCTGGGGAGGGCTTGCCAGGAGGTCAAGGGCAGTGGAGATGTAAGAAACGTTGTCGTGTCACTCCCCTTCTCAAGAACCAGTAAGGGCTCCCTTCTACTCACACATCATTCAAAGTCACCCTCAGTCCTGTCCTGATCAACCACCTAAGCTTACTTTCCTGCCTCACCTCTCCATCCACTCTTTGTTCAGGCACACTGACTTCCCTTTCTTTCCCTGGACACACCACATCATTTACACAACCACTTCTTGGCCTGGAATCTCCACTTGGCTGAGATGGCCACAATCTCTTCCCCAGTGTGGGCATTTGAGCCTGGCAGTTCTAATCCTGGCTCTGCCAGTGATGGCTGTGTGACTCCAAGCAAGTGGCCTAACCTCTCTGGGCCTCGTTTCCTCATCCACAGAATGGGGATACTAGTACAGCCTCATAGGGTCATTGAATTACATTTAATTATGTTTGTAAAGCCTGAGGGTAGGTACTCTGTCAGTATTTGGGAAATGGTAGCTGCCATCATCAGATGTCAGCTGAATTGAACTGATCCGAGGAGCACTCAGAAAAAAGCAAGGTTTAAGTTTGGGGTTCAATGGAGTCTTTGTCAAGCAGTAGTTTCAGAATCAGATCCTATCTAGGGGGAGTCTGCTGGGATGCTGAAACATCTTCAGGCTGGCTGGGTCTTCCTTGGAGCCATGGGCTTGAGGACATGAGTGCCCCAGCACTTTGCTCAGGCTGGGTCGGGTGGGCACACTGGTCAGATAGGGAGCCTGCTGGAATCTGCGCAGGCTAAGGAGGGGCTCGTGGCAGGCATCCCAAAGGGCAAGAGGGAGGGGACACCACTCACATATCAGAAGGGCCTCGGGCTTCTCTCTTCTCAAGGATAAGTGATGCTAAGAATAGCACCAAGGAGAAAACCCGGAAACCTGCAATGTGGCCTCTGGAAGCTTCCAGTGTAAACTTTCTACTGCTCTGAGCATGGAGAGGCCTGAAGCAAAGGTCAGGAGGAGAGGATTCCAAGAAACATCCTCCAGGCCCACTCGGACCATGTTTACACATTGGGATAATCATACGGTTTGCTAATTACAGAACCTGCCTGGTGGCGGGATGCAAGTCTCCAAATCCAGAGCTAACCAGCGCTTTTTCAGGGATCTTGGGAAGATGCTGTCATTGACTGAGTGGAAACTGGGTCTCTGCTTCCTGGAGAAGTTGGGCCTGAGTGAGGCACTTGGGTAAGCTTGGAGAGAGTTTGTAATTACATCTCTTCAATTATATGCTTAGATTGAACAGCTATTCCTTGTTTATCGGCGAGTCCTATTTGTACTTGCTACCAATTTTCCTACTGGGTTGTTTGCCTTTATTGACTTGAGTAAGGCTCTTTGTTAAGAACAGTAATTCTTTGACAGTCACATACATTGCAGATATTCGCTCCATCTTGGCACTTATCTTTTTTGTTTATGGTATGTTTTCTGCTATATGGAAGCTTTACATTTATGTCAACAAATATATAAGTCTTTTCTCATGACTTCTGGGTTTTAGGCCATGTTTAAAGGTCCTTCCCCAGTTCAAAATTATAAAATGTTTGCTCATGCTTTGTCCTTGTACTTTTATGGTTTCATTTTTTACTTCTAAGTATTTTACTCATTTGGAATTTATTCTGATTTAACAATTGAGATAGTGAGTAGGCTTTTTTAAAAGATTGCTTTCATTTAATCTTTTCCTAAATGCCAGTCAGTTGTCCCTGCATCATTATCTGAACAATCCACCTTTCTCTTCCTATTGTGAGAAGAAGTTTTCATCATGTACCAAATTCTCATACACTTTTAGCTTCACTTCTGGCTTCCCTATTCTGTTCCATCCATTTGTTTTTTTAATGGCTCTCTTTTTATAATGCATTTTGATATCTAGTAAAACAACCAGTTCCCTCTTCCCTTGCCCTCATTACTCTAAAATTTCCAATATTCTTACAAGCTTATTTTTTCTCAAGTGAAATTTAATATTTTGTTAAACTCCCAAACCCAATACAAAACTCACTGGGATTAGAATCACATTAAATGCATAGATTACAGATATATTTGTAGGTTAATTTGTGGATTAATATTGCATCCTTCTGTACAAGAATAAGAGAAATAAGCTTTGCCTTAATCTCTGAATCTCCTCCCTTAGTTCAAGGCCTGGGGGTCAAGGGAGCCAAGTGGGTTCCGACTTTCTAGACGTGAACCCCTCTGTCTACCCCTCCCTACCTTCCTGAGAGGACCTCCTACCTGCAACCTGTGTGGGCTAAAGCAACAGAGACAGACAGAAGGTTCTGGTGGAAAAAGCCTACCAGGCCCACTCCCTTCCCTGACCCCTGACCCCTTACCCCTGACAGAGGGTCAGTCATGCATCTGCCCAGAGCCTGCCTTCCTTTACCACCCCACCCCACCCCCAAGCCAAGCCAGTGCTGACCATTTTCCAAACAAGATTCTGTGCTGGTGAATGTTTCATTGCTGGCTGGGGGTGGGGAAGGGTGGACGAGGAGAGCCCTTCTTTGCCCAGGGTGTGCTGATTTTGGTGGCGTAATCACTGTCCCCACAGCCGATTTTCAGGTTCCCATGTGATGTCACTGGACACGGAGCTGGGGAGGAATCTGCTCTCGTGAGCTAGTGAGTCGGCTCCAGCCTGCTACAGCCTCCGACCCTCCAGCTGCAAATAGACATCTCTACTTGGACATCAGAACGACACAGCAAACTCATCATGTCTGAGCTAAACTCATTTCCCCTAGCAAGGTCTGCTCCTCCTTCTGGCAAAGGGCACTGCCCTCCACCCTTTTACTCAAGGCGGAAAAGTGGGGTCATCTGCATCCCCCCACCCCACCCCATTCTCTCACCACTACCTCCAAGAATCTTGCCAGTCCAGCCCTTCCACCCACCCCACTGACTGTTCCAGGCCAGGCCTTGGTTACTGGACATGCCTGCCTACCAGTGCCCCCACCTGCAGCCTCTTCTACACCATCCTCCATGCTGGAGGGGGCGGATCTGGAAAGCTTTTCCAACTGCAAATTGGCTCCTTCCCTTCCTCAGTTTAACAAGCTCAGGGGCTCTCCACTACTATAGGTGTGTGAATGCCTGCAGGGTCAGAGACTAGCTCACCTCGCCAGCCTCAGCCTCGACTCTCACCAACCAGCCTCGACTTTCACCAACCTCGCCCAAGCTTTGCTCCAGAAAGGAGTTTTCACCCTTCTCCAAGATCTAAAATACCCCTCCTGCCTCAGGGCCTTGGTGCTCCGCCCCAGGGCCTCATTACCTGGCTCATCTCTACTTGTTCTTGATTAGTGTGTCGATATCCCTTCCTCCAGGAAGTCTTCCCTGCCTGCTCCCCCGACCCCAAGCCAGATGCCTCCCCCATGTCTCCACGGCTCCTAAACACCCCTGATCTCAGCACTTCCAGTTTGTTTTGTAATGGCTGATGTAATTGCTGGGCTCTCCCACGAGACCGGGAGCCTGGAAGGGCAAAGATGCCTCTGTCAGTTTTCATGGTCTACCCAACACCTAGCATACAGTAGGAACCTGACTAATGTTAATGGGATGAGCACATGAAGAAACACTAAATGGTGTATCTACCAGGAGGGGGTGACTCCTTGTGGACAAGGCCTTCCCCTAGAGGGAAGCTGGGGATCTCAGGGACAGAAAGAGCCCCCTTTGAGATGGGGGGCATTTCCTGGCCTGGCAGACAACTGTCCCAATGCCTTGACTGTGCCTGATGAGCCAGCCAGAGTCCAAGTCTCCATGACAAGGTGCCAGCCTCCCCTGGGTTTAATGGGACTCCCTAAAAAGTCAACATAGCCAGACATGCTGCACCAGCATCTTGCCTCATTGAAATGTGAACCATTATCATCCTCCAAAGTGCCTGGGATGGTTTCTTCCTTAGCTTGGACCATTTATGAAGCTCCAAGAGAGGAGGTAGGTGGCCCCGAAAGCGGCAAGGCTGGTTCTTATTAGCAGCATTTATTCCAGACCCTTCTGGGCTGAGTAGAAAGCCACATGTTCCCCATTATTCTGGCCACCAGGGCCTGCCCCATATGACCTCTATCCTTCAATGACAAATGGTTTCTTTCTCTCCCCAACCCCTACTATCCCAGCTCAGGGTGGCTTCCCAAGAGAGGCTGAAGGGGCTGCCCCTGCTGTCCAGTGTGGCCTCAGCAGAGTGGCCATCGGGTTATGGTCACCAATGGAGGCCAACGCCGGAGGATGCTGGGCTTGATCAAGACCCCCAGAGCAAGACAACCTCTCCTAGCACCAAGGCAGGCATCAAAGGGACAGTTGTTTTTTCTTCTTTTTCAGTTAAATACCCTTTTCAAACAGGAGATCTAAAAGCAAGGAAGTGGGGAGTTGGTGCAAAACTATGGGCTTTGGAATGAGGAAGACCTGGCCAAACCCAAGTGCCAGCACCTACTAGCTGCATGAACACAGGCAAGTGATGGAACTCTTAGCCTCCTTCTCTGTAAAATGCACTGGTGGCACCTGCCCCGCAGCATTTTGGGAGGGCAGGAGGGGACCCATGTGCCCAAAAGCTTTGAGCATAGGGCCCAGCTCACAGCAGGTGCCCAGGAGAAGGAAGCTGTCATAGCCACCTGAACAGAAGGTCATTTTCCCCACTGGAGTCACGTCTGAAGCAGTAGGGATGTTCCTGATTAGGCTTCCACATGCCGGGCCGGAAGCCAAGAGGAGCTGAGGCAGATAACTGCCCCCAAGCACATTCTCCAAAAGTGGGGCCTTTTCAACAATCGCAAGGTAGCATGTTGACGTGGTGCTGATGAAAGGTGCTGATGAGAGGACGCCGGAGGAGGCAGCATGATGGGCCAACAGGAACATCTGTGGCCAGATGGCGCAGCAGACAGAGACGGTGGCCAAAGGCGGGTTGGCTAAGCTCCTGCCCTCCTGACAGGCCCACCCCCAGCTTGGCCCTCTGTGTTAGAACCTGGCACCCTGTCCCCCTTCTCTGTGACTTTCCCGACTCCCAGCTCCTCCCTGGCTGGGCACCACCTGCATCAGGGTATCCCCCAATATGCACAAGGAGGCCTGAAACCCGCCAGGGGCAGTGGGGACGTGAGCCGGAGCAGAGGCTCCAGAGTGCAGCCGCACCACCCAGGTTTGGTGACTGAGCACAGTGTGGCTATGCTCCAGCTGTACAACTCTGGGCAAGTCACTTGACCTCTGTAAAGTGGAGGTAACGTGAGGACAAAATGAGTGGAGCTGTAGAAAGGCCTTCGGACACGGCCTGCCACGCACCAAGCCCTGATTGTCAGCCTGAGCCCCAGATGGACCTTGCTGAGGAGGCTGTGTCTACCCAGCCCAGCGCCGTTCAGACTCTGCCTCCGGCCCATGTCCCTGGCCTGCCCACCTCCCCTGGCTCACCAGTCCCATGCTCTGTTTCCTTCTCTTACCTTCCCCAGGTCTCCATGCAGCCCCCGTTTGGCTCCATCTTTTAGCTTCCGGCACTTACCATGGCCCTTCTCTTGGCTTCTTAGCTCAATTTCTGCCCCCTCCCTTGGACATAACAATAATGTGATCTTCGACTCCTCTCCTTAGACTGTGGGTAAGAGTCTCTTGCCTCAGACTCCCAGGAGGTGAGAGCCAGGAGGGACCGTTAGCCTCTCTAGAGGGCACTGCAAAGACGCCAGCCTCGTGTTATGGAAGAGGAGACAAGCCACAGCGTACACACACCCTCTGGGCTCTGGACATGCCCTGTTCACACTGGGGCGGGCCCTTGAGGGTATCCCTGGGGCTGAGGCTAAACCCTACTCCCCCAATCCCCTCACATACATTGCAGGGAAGGAAACTGGCACAGCAAAGCATGGGGCCAGCCTGCTGTGGTGACGGAAGCCCTGGGAGTCAGGAGTCCTGAGTTCTGATCCCGCTGTGGCCTCTACATGTGGGACCCTCTCCAAGCCCCTTCCTCTCTCTGGGCCTCAGTTTCCCCTTCTGAGAGGACTGGTCTAGACAGTCACTTAGGTTCTTTCTGCTCTGACATTTGATGATTTTATTTAAGTCCCGTGTTTGGGTGCGGTTTGGGAAAAACAATACATTCTCCCTCCCATAACCACATATCGTCCCAGCTTCATCACCACATCTCCCTTCCTGTCCCTAAGGAAACATCCGAGAGGAAGCCTCACTGATTTTCCCAAGCTCCCGGCCACTTGGTGGAGGGTACTGAGACCCAGGACCCAGGAGTGTGCATAAAAAAGAGCCTTTGAGGGTGGGTGGTGGGCTGGGCCTCTGCCAAGACCTGGGTAGCTGCTCCGTGGGCCCCTGGAAAGCTGGAGTATCCCCTCCAGAGAGGAGCGGGCACTTTCTTCCTCTGCCCATAAATAGCAGGCCTGCTTCACAGCTACCATAGTTTTGCGGCTAGAGGGTAGGCCCTTCCGAGGCCTCCGAGAGGCTGTAATTTAGGTATATTTAGTCAGGCCACTTTCTTTAACATCAGCTGCAGCGCTGTGGTCAGGTCTGGCTGACCACATCACATGGGGTGGCCGCCACACCCAGGGCGACCGCCAGGACTTGCTCCCTTCCCCTCGGGGCCTTTCCATTAACTCACCCACCCCCACCCCCACCCCAAAGAAGAGCAAAAACAACTTACAGGGGGGCCTCGAGGGCCGATGATGGATATCCCAGCATCTCCCGGGGCCCCCTGTGGGGACAGAAAAAAAAAAAGGAGAGTGAGGGTGGGAGGGTGGGAGGGGGAAGGAAGTAGGAAAGAGAAGAGTGAAAGGAAAAGAGCTGGCAGGTGGGGTGGGGGAGCAGGAAGGGAGAGAGATATAAAGCCAGAGAATGTGGAGGACAAAAGGGTGGCCAGAGGGGGTGGGATTAGAAGAGAGGAAACAAAGGGCGAAGGAGTGGGGAGTTCAGAACTCATCCAGAATGGTAGTGGGGAGATGTGAGCAAGAGCAGAGGTGCGAGAACCGGGGGTAGGGGGGGTGGGGGGGGCAAGAAGAGGTGTTCATGGTAGTGATGGAAAAGGGGACATTGGAGGGAGAAGCTCAGCTCAGCAATGGTCCCCGAGGTCTCCCAACCATTGCCCTGCTCAGGATGCTTCCCAGCCTATCCCAACCCACCCAAGTTTTAAAGCTCTTGAGCTCTTCCTCCCCAGCCACCCCCAAGTCCCCATCTGGCTGCACACCCTCTAACTGGTGACACTGGTGACCAGGGCTGTTGAAAGCAGAGTGGGGACTTACTATGTGGGCCCAGCAGCCCTGAGCCTGATGGCTTGAGCTGCCTCCAATTTCTTGTCCTGGTTTGAGGTGACACAGAGGCTGGGGCAAAACTTCCAGCCCCAAGGAGATGGCACAGGACACTGAGTTATGAGCTCACAGAGCTGCCCAAGGGAGAGCCACAACAGTACTTGTATGTGTGTGTGTGTGTGGTGGTGGTGGTGGCGGGATTTGACAGAAGGAGATGAAGAATGGATGGAACATGGAAGGGGGCGAGATGGGATGCTCTGAAAGAAGGTCGGCAACTGTGTCTGTTGCCATCAGGAATCCACACCTCCCAGTGGAGATGTGCAGGACAGTGAGAAAGCCCAAGGCCTCGGGTTGGAGGTCTTACTTTGAAACCATTTGCCAACTGGAAGACCTCTCTGAGCCCACCACATGCCTCCTCTGTGAAAGCAGGATGTTGGGAGCGGCTCTACTGAACTTGCAGGCCAAGGTGCATAAGCATTTGTAAATTGGAATGCCTTGCACACCGGTGAGGGGGTGATGTCAGATTAGTAACTCTTTATGCCATTGCAACTACACAATAATTTTTATATATGGCATTGCAGTTTAATGGTCAAAAGCACAGACTTTGCAGCCAGAATGATTGGGTTTGAAGCCCAGTTCTTTCCCCTACCAGCTGTGTGACTTTGGACAAGCTATTTAACTTCCTCATGCCTCAGTTTCCTCATCTGTAACACAGAGGTAATAGCATCTCCCTCTTAAGGTGGATGTGAAAATTACATGAAGAGATGTTGTAATGTGCTTAAGCCAATGCCTGGTCCATGCAAATTGCTCTGAAGTGTTTGCTATTGTCCGTAGACAATGATTGGGTCATTTGTCCTTCTCCTGGGAAATCGAGAGCCTCGTGTGAAGTTGGGACTGAAGGAAAGACTTTCTTCCTTTTGGGGGATAGCATATGCAGTGGCTAGGACCCCAACTTTGGACTCAGTCACATGTAGGCTCTCCCCCGCTCCACGACCTTGGGCACATGACTTTGCCTTTCTGTGCCTCAGCTGCCATGTAAAATGGGAAGACTGGACTTCCCTGGCAGGGTTGTGTGATTGTTAATTGGGTTGGCAGAAGTGCAGCACTTAAAACAGCACCTGTACAGGGTTTGTGGCTAATATGTGGCGGCTGCTGTAACTCTTGTCATCGTTGTTGTAATTTTGGAGATGGGGAGACCACCATGTAGAAATATACACCGTGATGCGCGGGCAAGGCAGCAGGGGCTGCTGGAGCAGTACCGGGCTGGGCACTGGCAGGTCTGCCTCCAGCCCTTCCTCATCACTTTTGCTGAGGGACCTTGGGCAAGCCCCACCCCTCCTTGGGGCCTCAGTTTCCTCATCTGTAACATGAGCTGGTTAGATGTGTTGTTCTCCGAAATCTCTCAAGGACCCGCCAGGGCTCGTGTTACAGGATGGCCGTGGCTGTCTAAGGTTCCCAATCTCACGGCTGGACTTGAACTTCCAGACACCTCCTCCCAGGGACTCCACTCCACAACCCTGGGAGTCCCCCCTTCCTGGGCATTTCCCAGGGAACTCTCTCTGGGGCTGCCCAAAGAAGGGGTTTCTAAGTCTAAGGGCACCAGTGGTGAGGAGGGTTGTGGCTACAACCAGCTACACAGAACAGAGATGGGTGCTGGCCTGGCCTTGGGGAAGGGACCAGCTATGCTCTGGGATCAGAGCGAGGGGGCCACGTGCAGCCAGGAGGGCAGGGGAGATCTGCTCAGCCAGGAGAGCTGGGACCAAGACACCACCCGATGTGTGGGAGCTGTTAGGAAGTTGGGCTGTAGGGCTGTAGGGTCAGCCCAGAGCTGCTGGCTCTGCCGGGGCCACGGGGAGAGTGGGTGGCTGGGCAGGACAGCGGGCTGAGAAAGGGGGCTCGGAAAGCCCCTCCCTGGAGATTCCACAGGGCAGAAGGGATTGGAGGGTTGAAAGGGACCCTGTGGACTCACCTTCTCGCCTGGGTGACCCTTTACTCCCTGCGGCAGCCACATGCAAAACAGGGTGCAGGGAAGAGAGAGGGAGGGAGAGAAAAAAGAAAGAGCATGAGAGAGTGGCACAGACACAAGAATCTGTGTCACTGTACAATGAGCAAACAAAAGAAATCACCATGAAATAAGAAACAAAACAAAACACAGATGCTGTCCCACGGCAGGATCCCTGTCCCACCAGCTCAGCCTCAGCCCATTCCGGAAAACTGATAGAGAAGCAGTGGCCGGGGGTGAAAGAGGCTCTTGGAAAGTGTGTGTGTGTGTGTGCGTGTGTGTGTATGGGGGAGAGAGAGAGAGAGATCAAGAACTCACCAAGGTCAGAAAATCTGCTGAGAAGCCATGTCCACTCTGGGGCTGGGTCAATTTGAGGAGGGGGTGGGGTGGGGGTGGGGAGAACTGCTCAGGGCCTGGGTTGTGATGGTGGAGTCTGGAGGATGGAGGGTCCAGCTGACCTCCAAGTCAGAGCTTTGCCAAGCAAGGCCAGGAGTCAGGGCTGATGCAGCAAGAGGGTAGGAGGGCATGGAGAATATGGGTGGACAGACAGCAGGACCCACCATCTGGAAGGATAGAGGATGGGTCAGGGATACAGAGGAAGCTGGGTAGTCAGACAAGGGTCTCTTATAACCACAGTGACCATGAGGGGGGCAGGGGTGCCACCTCTTGTGACCCTCCACTCACCAACAACTCAGGCATTTCACATCCATTGGCCACCCGGGAGTCCTTATCAGGTGGCTCATGTCAGGATCCCTACTGGGCAGCCAAATGGGCCCATTGTCACATTTAAAATAGCACAAGCAATGTGAAAAGCCCCCAAATGGCTTGAAAATAGCCTTGTGTAGAAGAAAATGAGGAGACTTAATGCAGCCTGCCCCCTTCCCCCACCATGGGTCAAAACCAGGTGCAGAGGGACACTTTGGGGGTGTGTGTGGATATCTACAAGAGGAGTATAGGTGCAGGGAGGCTGGGTGGGGTGGCTGGCACATTGCGGCCTCCCACAGGCCATCAGCACTCAGGGTAAGTAGAAGCTCCTGGGAGGAGCGAGGACTTTGGGGTCCAAGAGTCAGCTCAGGTACAAAGCCCAGCTCCACCTTATTTTGGGCAAATTGAGTCTCAACATCCTCATCAGTAGGATGGGGTAGCAATAGCACCAGACTCAGGAGCTGGTGAGGCTACACTCAGGAAACATGATGGCAGGGGCTGCTGGCTCCATGCAGGAAGGACACATGTCTGCAGTGGACATGGTTAAAGCAGGGGGACGGGGCAGGCAGGACCTCCTCAGTGCTCTGCTCTGCAGAGTGGTGGGACAGACTCGGGTGGGGGTCCCAGGGCTCCCAGCCTCCAAGCCTTGGTGGACAATGGTGGCTGGGCCGTGGAGAGCTCAAAGCTCTGACCTGGAACCCTTGTCCTGAACCTCTGAAAGGTCCCAGGCCCAGGCACTGTGGCCCCCTCCTAAGGCTTAGTTCCTCCTTAGGCCACTATGCCAATGGCCAGGGAACTGGGGTTGGGGGCATCACTGTCAATGTCAGGGTCAAGAGCACAGGTTTTAGAGTCAGGCTGCCTGGGCTAAACTTCTTGCTTAGCCTCTTCCTGGACATGTGACCTGGGGAAAGACACATCTGAGCCTCAGTTTTCTCATCTGAAAAATAGGGGTGGAAATCTGCCTACCTCATTCAGTTCCTGGGAAGACTGAAAGAGCTAATTTGTGTCCGGCTCTTAGCAGACTGCCCTGCATGTAGTTAGCAGTCATAAGAGTTAGCTGGTGTGTGGATGCCTTTTCCCAAACTCTGATCCCTAGGTTCACCCCAGGCATACAAACTCACATGAGGATGCCACACCAACGCCTAAGGCCAATCCCAGCTGAAGAGGTGGAGGAGGAGGAGGAGGAAGAAGAGGAGGAGGAGGAGGAGGAGGAGGGAGCCAGGGTGGAGGTGGAAGCTGATGGCTAGTGCAGGCTAGTGCTCAGTTAGGACTCAGGACAGGAGAGCAGCCCTGGCCACACCCTCGAAGCTGGGTGGTGAGGAGGCCAGTGTGTCATCCCTGCCGGAGGCGGCAAAAGGTGCCTGCACTGCCCTTTCTAGTCCCGTGGAGACCATCTCCCTGAAGCCACCAGGAAAAACCTGGTACCCAGGACCTCAAGGCTAGTGCCACTTCCCATTTCTGGGAAATGCTGTCCTTATCGAATTCTCATTTCCTTTTCTCCATCTTAATTTTTCAGCAGGAAACATTAATATTTAAATCGCAGCCTCCTGGTAAGGATTTGGAGGCACTACGGGGAACCAAGCCCTGTCCTTGCCATCTCCTCCAAGTGTGTCTCCATCTATGGAAAATGCTCCTCCTGGAGCTCTGGCTCCACTGCGGTTTCTGTAAAGCATACCCAATTTTCCAGTGGACGGATGCCATAACTTTGAGGATGCAAATTCTCTCCATCTTTTGCTGCTTCTCCTGGGGTGTGGTTGCAGGAGCAGCTACAAACCAGAGGGTGGGCTGCCAGCCTCGGGCAGCAGTGGGAGACCTCCCAATGCCTCACCTGCCACCTTGTACGCAATTGGCAAGAAGCCTCACCCGTGTACCTTTCCTGGGCTTGCTCTTTGCCACAGTAGCTCTTGGAGAATAAAGCCGTGCTGTGAAGGCTGAAGGACTAGAAAAAAATGCCTTCCCTTCTCCACCCCTGGCCCTCTCTGCAGCTGACTTGGGGAGGGGTAGGGAGGGTATGGACCCCTCCTTGGGGCTGGGGCAGGCAACACCTTGCCGTGGTTTGGAGGCCAGGCCAGCGTGGAAAAGCAAGCAGTGCCCTCAGGAGCAGGTGCAGTCATGCCAACTCACCACACGTCCCGGCATCCCGATGGCACCTTTGTCTCCCTAAGGAATGAGGTGGAAACAGACAGATATGCTGGAGCCAGACCAGTGTGCAAAGGACCCCATGGGCTGCCTGTGCACCCAGGCCTGGTTTGCGTGGACAGCTGGGGGCCTCCCATGTGGGAGAATTTCCTATGCAGCACCCACGATTGTTCACAAGCAGCCCCCCTATTGCTCTCTGCACCCAGGCATACTGCTATGTAAACTAAAGTCGAGCCCGAACCTCACTTTCCCTGTGCGTAGCCCAAAGGGCCTAAGGGCCCTTCCCACTTAGACTTTGGCTGTCAGTCCATTCCATCTGTGACCAGGATGTGCCTCATCCTTGTCACGCTCAACTTTGAGGCATGGGGCAGGGCCCCTGGCAGCTCCTTGTG
Organism: Tolypeutes matacus; assembly: GCA_026826555.1. Taxonomy (NCBI): domain Eukaryota; kingdom Metazoa; phylum Chordata; class Mammalia; order Cingulata; family Chlamyphoridae; genus Tolypeutes; species Tolypeutes matacus. The sequence goes on along the minus strand of JAKSZT010026914.1, from coordinate 12,224,729 downwards.
ACCGATGAGTGAATCACTTCCCTGGGTCTGACTGCCAGAGCTGGGGAGCACACTGCCCTGCTCCTTCCCAGGCCCTCTGTCTGGGAAAGCTATGGACAGAGTCCTTCTCCATTCCTCCCTCCTCACGGCCACCTCCAGCACCGACAGGAGGACCCACAAGCCATGTGGATTCAGCCGTGTCACGAGTTTCAGCTGCTGGCATGGGTGAAGGAAGGATCACTGTATTTCGTAGCCAGGGTTACATCTTCCCATTCTGGAAATCTGCTTATTAAGTTTTTTCCCTCCCCTACTTGGTAGAAAATATTTTTTTGCAATCATACGCGTGCAGACATCATAAACTCTGGGGTGGGGCGTGGGGCTTGCTATGAGCCTGGAAGGGTGGAAAGCCATTGGATGCAGAAAATAAGATGGCATTTGTCTGGCCTGCCGGGGATCAGACAGCTGGGGTCTTGGGTTTCCCTGAAGTGTGTGGGTATTTCTGGGGTTGTTCTGTGCTTCTGCTGGCCCTGCTGAAGTGAAAGCATTATAAGTCGTGTGTGAGATGCACCAAAGAAAAGCAATCAACACTAAAATTAGATTTTTGTTGCACATATGTTGTCAAGACCAGTGGAGTCAAATGCTCTGCCTCTGTTGAAATGTGGCAAGGTGGCGTTTTTGGTTCTAAGCACCAGCTCTGTTTCCTCAAGCTCTCTGAGCATCAGCCTCTGTCCCACGGGGGTCCTAGGAACTTCTCTCTTATGGGGTGGCTAGGAGGATCCCATGAGATGATGTCTCTAAAGAGCTCATGTGCAGGCCTGGCACTCAGTCTGTGTGGAGTAAATGGCATCTTCTAGTATTATTCCAGCCCAGCTAGTGAATTTTAGAAGCTTGCTTGTATGTCACATCTTTTGCATTACACAGCAAGCGAGATCAGCAAATCTTTTCTTGGGTCACTCCAGGGTCCCTTTGCAATGAAAGCTTAAACAAGACCATAACCCATGGACCCAAAGTCTCCTCTCCCTGCTGAGAAACCCAGGCCCTGCTGGTCATCGGCTATGACATCCACCGGTCCACACGCTCTTGGGCTTTTGAGTGATATTGCAGGATGTGGGTTTTAGTTTCTTTTTCTTTTCTTTTTAAAAACTAATGTTCTTTGCAGTCTTGGCCATAAAATGTTCAGGTTAGGGACAGGCGCTGAATGGTCAGCAGGCTGGAAACTATGTGCAGCAGCCCTGCTCTGTGAATTGCCCCCTAAATGCTTTTTAAAGGTGGACTTTGTAAGAAAAACCAAGGTCTGCCCACGTTCCCACTCAGGCATCTGATTTTCCTCCTCCTTAGGTTTCGTAGGACTGATTCACTTGTCCGCCCTCTGCTCTGGGGTTCTTACTTACTGGAAGGCTTCCATTTTCAAGGCTAAACATGCTCCCACATGCGTTTCATTAAGAAAGTCACAGCTGGGTATGAATTCTAGAAGCTGCTGTATTGGTCAAAATGTTACAGTATAATTCTTGACTAAAAGGGGAGTAATTGGGGTAAGAGGCATTCACAGAAGGGTCTGGAATATGTGCCTTTGGAGCAGGGAGACAGGGCAGCCTGGTGCACTCCGTGCCACCTCGGCCCTCTCACTGGCTATAGCATCTTGCCTGAATTGCTCTGCACCCGGGCACCCACAGTATCCAGTAGTCAACTGATCCGTGCCCACGCTAGAGAACATGGAGCGATATCAAGAAGACTTTCAAGATGGTTCTCAAATGTAAACATGGACCCCTAGGAACAGCAGGTTGGAATGATATGTGATAACATGGGCTCTCCAACAGGTTTAGTGGTAGAGTGGCTGTGGACAGGGTGTTTTACCTCTCTGAGTCTCAGTTTCCACATCTATCAAATGGGCATAATACCACCCGTTTCACCAAGCTGTTGAACAAATCAAACATATAAAGTGTGACTAGTGTAGGGCCTGGTACATGTTAAAGTCTCATTAAAAGGAGGCTATTGTTGTTATTCCTATATCCTTCCAAAGTCCCTATGGTTACTTGGCACAGCCTCTCCGGAAATTCAGAAATGGCAACTGGGGGAAAACAAAGTCTTAGAGTCTACTCTTTTACCAGAAGGCATAGGAAAGAAGGGATAGTAAGCCACTGGGCTGCCGCCCCCATTACAGGGCATCTGCCTGGCAGTCAGTGTCAGAGTTGAGGGGTCTGCGTGGTGTGCTTCACCTGCCCGGGACCCCAGGAGGGGCCCATGATGCTCCTGCAGGGCCCTCTCTAGGTCTCAAAGGAGGCAAGGGCTGAGGGTGGGCTTCCCCCTCAGTTAAGGATCAGAAATCCCGGAGAGAGGCTCTCACCCAGACACACCTGGAGGAGAAGCAGCCGACCCACCTAGCCAGTCCTCAGATTGAGAAAGAGCACATCAGAGACGCAAAGGAAAGAAGGAGTGAAAGCTGCTTACCGGGAGTCCGGGTCTTCCGGTGGGACCCTGAAATAAAGTGGGGACAGAGTGAGGTTTACATGGGTCAGGGGATTGTAATACCAGATTCTTCAGAGCTGCCCCAACCGGCTGTGCAACTTTGATTTTGGACTTATAGCCAGGGAAGCTGTGAGCCGATAAATTCCTTCAGTTGATCCATTGTGCAGTATTTGTCATAGCAGCTCTGGCTAACTGAGACAGGGAGGAACTATCTGGGAGAGCTTCAAGAGCTAAGTTCCAACCCTGGCCTGGAGGAGGCAGGGGGTCCAGGAGAGACACAAGTGTCTTGGTAGGGGAGACAGTGGGACTTAGAGGCTAAGGGCATGGGTTCTGGGGTCAGCCTGCCTATGATCAAACCCTGGCTCTGCCACTTACTGCTTGTGTGACAGTAGGCAAGCTGTGTCACCTCCCTGGTCCTCTGCTTGCTCCTCCTGAAAATGGGAGAGCAATCATGCCCATCTCTTAGGACCGAATGAGATAATGCATGGAAGGCTCTCAGCACAGGGTCTGGCATTAGAAGTGCTAAACAAACACTACTTGCTTTTATAAGTACTATTAGAATAGAAGAGGGCTGGAGAAGAGGTGTGTGGAGCTGGCCTCGATTTCTCCCTCTGGAGACCCTCCTAGCAGTTACAGATTCTCTCCTTGTGGTCATCCTGCTCTTCCCCATACACCGAAGGCAGAAGCAGAAGTGGCCTCAGGATGTTCCCTGGAGGACAAGTTCCCACTCCAGGGCTGATAAGGCAAAGGCAGGCAGCACCAGGAGTAAATCCCTCCTCTGCCTTTGTTCCCGAGGTTGTCCTCTCAGAGTGCCTTGGGGAAGGCTGGGGAAGACCTTCAGGGTGACAGGACTCCTGCCCCCACTCTGCTTGCTTCTGCCCCATACCACCAAAACGTCAGCTCCTGGGGCAGGGGCTTTTCTGTTCTCCAAGGTATATTGTAGGCTCTCTCTGCACGTGTGAATGAATGAATCTGAGGGCGATACCACATGCCTGGGAACTTAGCCCCCTTCCTTCCCAAGCCCCCACAGAGACCCCACAGGGCACTGAGCAGCTCTCCTTACACCTTAGCGCTGAGCCAGTGGGGTTGGGGGTTCCAACCTCATGGGGAGGGCCCCCCAGAACAGGAACAGCAAGGGACAGTTTACTTACAGCTCACACGGACTTAAAACCCATATCACCCGCATCATGCCACCCGCACGAGGCTACACGGAGTGATTTACACGGAGGCTCAATACCAGGAACAGCTGGGCTTCACCCAAGCCTCTGGCGTGCTCCCAGCTTACTGCAGCCCAGCTTTGGGCTGGATGGCCAATATATGGCAGCTCGAACGCCACTTCCAATGGATTGGTAGTGCCTGACTCAAGTGTTGTGCGAAGAAGCCTCCTAATTGATTTGCAATGTCTGCCATGGGCAGGAGGGGTGGGGCAGGGGTGGCCACACATTCACTACAACTTAAATGGTTCCCATTGCAACTTAAATGCATCCTCCATTGCAGTGTCCTCAAGGCAGTGGCTGTCCTGTCCACAGGAACCCGGGTCATCTGCTTGGAGTACAGAGCCATCCCAGAAATGGCCCTGGTGACAGCTAAAGAGGGCAGAGGATGGGCGTTGCCACCACAGGCATCCCTTCCTTTCGCAGGGAGCAGAGGGAGGAGGGCTGAGGTGGTGATTGTCACCCTGACATGCTTCCCATTCTGCTTCCTCCTGCCTTGGTGTCTCAGCAGCCATCGGGCAAAGGTTCAGGATTTCTCTTCTGTGCCAGGTCAGGATTGGGGGAAGCTTCCTCTCCCGCCGCCACGGGTGTGACTCGGTTGGAACCAGCAGGTGGGGAGGATGAGGACAGACCGTTTGCTTCTCCACGGCAGAGCCCCTGGGGCAGCACCTAGTCCAGGTCAGGCTGACAAGAGTGCTGGGAACCCTAATCCTGGTGAGGGAAGACCCTCGAGCCAGGCAGGGCCTTGGCAGGGGCCCTGCCCTTTCGGCAGGCACCCAGAGCTGGCCATGCCTGGGGCGGCTCCTGCAGCCTGGCTGTGGGGACGCGGTGGGTGCAGGAGGTTCTGGGTGGGAGGTGAGGGCTCTTTTGGTTTGTCAAAAAGGACAGGGGGAAAAGAAGGCCATTTCCAGCAGGTGGTCTGTCAGAGTTCCCTACGGCAGAGTTTATTTTGGAAGACTGATGACAGGAATTGAGATCTGACATCCCAAACACGCCATGATGAATCGCTCCTCCTCCGTTCAAGAAGTGAAACGATTCTGCTTTCTCGGTGTGACCATCAGTCAGGGCACTGAGCAGGGTTCTCTGCGTGGGTTCAATTTACCCTTCAGGGAGCAGATGGAATACTATGCAATGGCCTTATTAAAAACCGGGCAGGCTGCTCTCCCAGGTGCGTAACAAGAGGAAGCAGCTCGGGAAGGGATGACAGCCTGGTTGATTTCAGTAACCTTCTTGAGAAAGATCTGATGAGGCAGTCTGGGCTCTTTCAAATTCCCACCCCCGGCTCCCCTAGTGACCTCTGGGTCTTTTGTTGGGATATCACATGTCTCTCAAAGAAGACGGTGCTCCTGTTCTTTGGGTCCATTACTTCGGGGAGATAGCCTCCTTGGGCTCGTCTCAAGTTCTCTGGAAATAACCGAGCTCGCCCACCCCACCCTGGGCCTCAGAGGGACTCCAGGGAAAGAGGAGTGATGCTGTAATTTACATGTAGTCTCCAAGGTCTAGCCTGCTGCCATTGCTCTCCCTTCCACAAGAACCACCACCACCACCACCTGCCCAAGAGACTTGGCCATCGCAGAGCTGCCCACATACTGGGGCGTGACACCAAGGCCCTGGCACAGCCCACACTGAGAGCTGCACGCTGACCTGTTTTCTGACAAGCAGGAGCCTTTCCCAGGACCAGAACTGAGTAGAGATTATCTCTTTCTTCTTTCTAATACCTTGTGCTTCTTTGACTCTGGTTGCTTCTTTGGGGGACAAAGGACCTGGGCTAACAATGGGGCAAGCCGGTCTTTCAGATTTAAATTCAGGACCTGCTTTGTATTGGGGGGTGGGGGTGGGGGGAGGCAGCCATTGTCTGGCCCTGGAGTGGGTAGAGGTGGGTGGAAGGCAACATGGCAGCCTCCTTTCCCATGTAAAGAGTCTAGAGGGACCCTGCAGAGGCAGTCTGTGTAGGAGCTCCCTGGGAAGGCAGCAGGGGGCCCATGGCTGTCCCTCCACCCCCGACCCGTTACCAGTAGGGAGCACAGGTCTTTGAGACGTGTGTGGCCAGGCTGCAGCTTGAGTACTTACAGGAGGTCCTGAAAGAGAGAGAGAAAATGCCAGGGTCAGCGTCACTTCTGTAAGGAATACGAGGTGTGTGTGTGTGGGGGGAAGGGTGGCAAGAGGGAGACTGGGGGAGGGGGGCAGGGTCAAGGTGAGGCTGCTTTAGAAGCAGTGTCCAAGGGTTTCCATCTGGTCTTCAGAGTTTGTATTTTTCTGGCTGGCTTTCACCAATATAATCTCTTTCCCCTCTATGTCATCTCCATATTTTCATGATTGGATGAGAAATCCAGAGGTCTGGGCTCCAGGCTCCACCCTGCTGGGATCCTAAAGGTGATCCCCAGCCAAGCCCCGGGCCTCAGCTTCCCTCTCCCCAAAACGGACTCTTCGGGACCTGCCCAAACTTGTGTACGGGGCTGCTTTGCAGAACATGGCACGGCGGGCACCAGAGCTCATTGAGACAGGTCAAAAGGGTACCACAACTTGAAGAGATTATAATAGCTCATGCTCGCTGTCCTCTCCAAGCTTCCCACGAATGCACTGGAAAACAAGCAGCAAGGAGAGGGGCAGAACGGTGTCTCACTCGGTTCCCTGCCTGATGCCTATCGGGTGTGCCCTGGTTTCTGCTGAGCTATGTGCCAGGCGTTCCTACCCTCCGCGGCCTGCTGCCCACTTCTCTTTCTCAACGTCCACCTCTTGCGCTCCGCACCCCCACGCCTCTCTCTTTTCTTTTCCTAGTTGTGTCTGTTCTCGCTTCTCCCTCCCATAGGCCTCAGCAACAGCCTGATCCTATCTCATTACTGGCAATCGCCAAGAATGACAAATTCAAGTTTTCTGAGGAGGGAGCAAGGGCCGGGGCTAGGTAGGGGCTGGGAGAAAAGCAGCAGCAGAAAGATCGTGAAATAAAAGGCATTTCTGAGCAACATGAGTCATGCGCCCTCCAGCCCTGGATTCCCAGCTGGGCCTGGAGCATCTGCCTGGCCAGTAGTGACCTGGCAGCGTTAACTCAGCTGCCACTCCTGCTGCTCCTTTTATGCTTGGCCAATAAAGACTCCTGACGTTTCCCCTTGTTCCTCACTTTCCCAAAGCTGGCTTCCTTCCCTCCTCCTCTATCCACCGGCTTCTCTGTCCTGGTGCCCGTCCAGGAGGAAACAGCCTTTTTCATTCTTGCTTCTGTCAAACCATCACGTTAAGGTAGAACAAAAGGTTTAAAAAAAAAAAAAAAAAAAAAAAAGACGAGAGGTGTAGTAGCTGGCGAGGCCTGCACGCAGGGTTTCAGAACAAGAGAGGGAAGGCGGCTGGGGGAGGAGGCAAGCATCTGGGGCCTATTAGGCCCGGGAGCAGGGGACTGTCACTGAGCATCTGAAAATGTCCCCTGAGCTGCAGCCTGCCAGAGGGGCTGGCCCGGCTGGAAGGTCCATGCCTCCTAGTTGGGGGAAGTATCCTCGGAGTGAGAAGCAGCCCCTGGCAATTTGGATGGTTGGACCACATGGAAGGCAGGTGCCTGGGCCTGCAGGGCCTGCAGGACGCTGCTCCCAAGGCTGCACACAGGCCAGGGGACACAGGCCCTGCCCTCAGCAGCCCAGGCTGCACAGTTATCACCAGGTGTGACTGGGGAGATGGCATGGGGCTCGGCGCTCTGCTGGTTCTTGGGAGAGCATGTTGCTGGGTCCACCAAGGGCTCCTGAGTGATATAAATTTTAGTGACGATTTGGAGGGTGACGATTTAGTGACGATTTCGGCACCGTTGTCGTCACTGCTCCATCCCACTAGGTTCCGACTGGGTGCCAGGCACGGGTCTAAGTGTTTCCATATGTTAACTCCCTTAATCTGCATCACCCCATGGGGTAGATGCTATTATCCCAAGTTGCAGGTGGGAAACTGAGGCACAGAAAGGCCAAGCGAGCCTCCCTCAAGCCAAGCAGTGAGCAGGTGGTAGAGCTCCTGACCCCTTCCCCACAGTGCTTCTCTCTAGGGGTCTTGGAGGCAGCCTGGAGAGGCAATGGCTTTGTGAAGTCCAGTGATGCCTGTTGCAGTCATAGCGGCACTGGCTGGTCTCCCACATGGGTCACTTGGCCATGTGCCGTGCTGTGGGCAATGACAGACCCCTGCCCTGGCGGGGCACTGTGGTGGCGTGGAGCTGTGTACCCCAGAGAAGCAAGTTCTTAAACTTAACCCACTCCTGGGCGTGTGAATCCTTGTAAACAGGACCTTTTGATGAGGCTTCTTCAGATAGGGTGTGGCCCAGCTGAGCCAGGGCGGGTCTTAATCCTACTGTGGAAGGCCTTACAGGGAAGGCCACAGAGAGAGAGAGAGCCAGACGGAGCAGCCGGAAGATGGAAGCCAAAGGGACCTGGAAGAGAAAGGAGAAGCCAGGAGAGGCCGCCACGTGCGCTGCCAAGTGGCAGAAATGCCAAGGGCCACGGATCACAGGCAGCAGCCCCCAAATGCCAGTCTCCTGGGAGAAAGCATCACCTTGATGACGCCTTGATTTTGGACTTCTCATAGCCTCGAAACCACGAGCCAACCCATTGCATGGCATTAGACTTAGCAGCCAGGAGACTAAAACAGGCACCAAGAATTGCCCTCTGGACACTGCTAAGTCCCACTGCACAGATGGGAAAGAGAGGCCCAGGGAAGCTAGCGTGCAGCCGAGGCCACCACGAGAGTGGGTGCAGGGGTGGGACCAGAGCCCAGGCCTCCTGATGCCCCACCAGGGGTCTTGCTCACAAACCACGTGGCCTCTTGTGACCCGCATTGCTAACCCTGCTGAGGGCACGGGAAAGGTTCTGCACAACTATTGTCGGATGGCAAGAGAGGAGGGAAGCCCTTCAAACTCCTCCACGGGCCTGCTCGGGAGGCTGAGCAGCTGCTGGCATGGGGAGTTTCTGCCCGAGACCCGCCCCCTTCCCTGGGCCTGAGGTCCATCATCCGCCAGCGTGTGGTAACGGATCCCTCCAGGGATCCTGGGACATCGTCTGGTTCACATGTTAATTTCCAGCAATATTTTATATGTTTATATTTATATTCATTCAACAAACACTTAATGAACACCTACTTTGTGTCAGGCATGGTGCTGGGCTACGATATAAGTAAGTAAGGCACAGTCACTGCCCTTCCAGGAAGGCAAGTTTTACATTTTAAGCACCTAATGTTTCCCAGGCCTGATGGCAGGCTCTGGCAATACAGAGCCCAATAGTTCAATTCCTCCCCTGCGCAGTCAACAGTGTCCTATGTCAGGAAGCTGGAGAGATTCCAGAGAGAGAAGGACTAAAATGAGCCAAAGTCTTTAAGAGGGAAAGGTTTGCTGTAGGAGTATTCATTCATTCATTCATTTAATAACATGTACTGAGCATCTATTATGTGCAGGCACAATGCTAAGTACAGTAGCTCTAACATAGCATTTAATCCTTACAGACTCATGCCAGGTTGTCATTATCATCCCATTTCACAGATGAAGACCCTGAGGCTTAGAGGTTGGGCAACCTGCTGAAGGTTACCCTGCTCTTAAGTGTCAGTGCCGGGATTTTTAAATAATAGGATTTGAGCCCTGTCTGTCTTAGCACAAAGCTTGTGCTCTCCAGGCTGTGAAGGTCATGAGGATGGAAGGGGCGACCTGGCCTTCATCCCCCCACCTAGCCCCAGTCCCACGCCCTCTAGTATGGGCAGGAGAATCCCCCTCCTTTCCCGGACAGGCTTGGCCCCATCCCAGACTTTGGATCCAATCCTGGTCCTGGACAGGGGGAGTGGAGCCACAGGGCACTTCTGGCTTCAGCGTCATATGAGCTGCATGCTGACCCTGCTCCGCCGCCAGGTTCCCAGCAGCTGGGGTCCTAGCCCACATTTGCTGGGGCCTGCTGCCAGGCTTGCTGCCGCTGACCTCCTGCCCCTTGGCTCTGCCATGTGCCGACACACCCATCTCTGCCAGGATGGAGGCTCTGCACCCCAGACTCACTTCGGATCTCCGGTGGCTGACAGAACCAGCCACACTTTGTCCACTGAAGCAGCACTTCTCAACCGGGGGTGATTTTGCCCCCTAGGGGACAGTTGGCAATGTCTGGAGACATTTTTGGTTTTTACAACTGAGAGGTTGCTACTGGTCGCCAGTAGAGGCCAGGGATGCTGCTAACCATCCTACAATGTGCAAGGCAGCCTCCTACAACAAAGACTTCTCTGCCCCCACTGGTCACTAGTGCCAAGGATGAGAAACCCTTTGCTGGACTGATGGGACCAGCCCCGTTCTCCCAGGCAGCCTGTGTGCCCACAATTTCCAGAGTCCACCTGCCTGCCCAGGCCCCTGTGTCGGAAGCCCAGCCCTTGAGCCAGTAGTGACCTGCCCTTTGAGGTTCTGTCCTTTGAGATTTGCCACCTTTTGGGATCCCATTCTTCTAGAGTTTGGCCTGTTCTACCCCCACCCAAGGCCTATTAGAACAAACCATAATCCACTTACTGAGCCTGTACTCTGTGCCTGATGCTCTGATATAAATATATAATCTATAGTAATGGTATATACTCTATCTCATGCAGGGAAGTAGCTACTATTATTCCCCAATCTACAGCTGAGAAAGCCGAGGCCCAGAGAGGCTAAGGCTGTTCCAGGTTGCAGAGCTCATGCGGACCTACAGACCTCAGCCTGCACTCAAAACCAGCCTGTGCTCTCCATATCCCGCCCCGGGGCATGAACACAGCCTGGCTCACTGGAGCACAGCCTCCGGGGACCACCAGGACCCTGAGCTTGAAGAAGCAATAAAAGGAACAACCTCTTCCTCCAGCAACCTCTGCCTCAAGGGGAGCTGAAGGTGGGAAACACGAGCAGCTTCACAAACCACTGAGAGAAATTCCAGTGACAGGCATGCTGAGCGGTTCAAGGAAACTAAATGAGCTCTGAGGCAGTGTCTGTCCTTTGAGGTTGACATCAAAGAGGACAACCAAGCCCTTCTCTCTTACAGCCCCACGGCAGAAACACCAACTTTATAGGCGAAAGGCAGAGACAGCTTTCTGGGGCAGATCGCCTGGATTTGTTCCCTCGGAGCATGTCTGACAAATCATGCTTTGTGACTGACAAAGCACTTTTTCCTATCTTAGCTCACTTGAACATCACCATGATCTGACTCCCATTTTATAGACGAGAAAACTGAGGTTCTGCGAAGGGATGTAACTAGCCTCTGGTTCACAGCCTGTAAAAGATGGAGCTGCTATGTGTCCTGAATCCTAGTCTAGTGCTCTTCTCAGGGCAGTTTACCACTGGCAGAGCTTGGGGGGGGGGGGCAGGAGTCTTTACATTTCCCAGAAAAATTGCAGGACTACGCAGACAGTGGTGTGTTTTGGAGTCAGCTAGTAGAGTCTTGGAGTGCCGATTAATTGTGGGCATCTCCTCCTAAATCTGCCTTCAGTGACTTCACATTGGCAGCTGGAAATTGGCCATGGTGGGATAGACACATCACAGAAATCGACAAAAGCAACAAATTAGCCACTACTCCCACCCTTAGTCCTGAGAGTCAGTTATTAAACATTTCCCAGCACTCCACTGCTTGGATCTATCCTATGATGATGTTTCTCAGCCACAAGACATCCCTAGACCTTTTCAGCTCTGGCTGATGAGGCATTACAGGTCCTGGGAGCATGGGTAGCAGTTTAAATCACACACATCTGCACTCTCTACTCCTGCAGTCATGGCAGACATTGTTAATCACAGTGAATCTTCCCCAATGAGCACAGGCAAGGCTTCACAGTTCTTTCCAATCAGCAGGAAATGGCACACTAGATCGAATCTAGTACTAGTCATCTGGGAACTAGAGCCACCTGGGGGGTGAGGCACAGGGGAAGCAAGCAGGCAAAGTCCGAGGGTTGTGAGGGTGGTGGTCTTATCAGGCGGGGCTAGGTCTAGCCTTGAGGTCGGAGTAAGCCAAGGCAGAGAGTCACACACTCTGAACCTACTTGGCTGGGAAGGGGGCAGTAGAAAGGCTGGGTGCCCCAGATGTCCCAGGCACAGCTCACACTAGGTGTAGCGACTGACAGTAATGGCAGCCCTCTCTCCCCTTCCCCATCCAGCTATCAAGATTGGCAGAGACTGGGAAGTGCAAGTCGGGAAGGGACCGGTGCCAGCAAGATCCCCTCAGCTAGCCCTTGGCCTGGCCCAGCAGGTCCTCAGATGACCGAAGTAACTCCTGAGCCGCAGCTGTGCTGCTGCCACACCTGGGGCTGTCGGCAAGCAGCCCTGGCGGCCATCTTCCTGCAGACTGCATGGAAGTGGCTGCCCAGTCTGGCGGCCCCTCGGGCCAGCTCCTGCAACCCCTTAGCCCCTCTGACCTTAGCAAGCCCCTCCCTGGGGCCAGAGTGGGGGGCAAGGATGGGAGAGATTCAGATGCCTCAGCCCAGCACTCTGGGCCGCTCCTCACATGCTGGAAGGCGGAGGGTATGCCTGGGGTGTAGACACTCTTGGTTGCCTCCCCAGCAGCCATTCTCCCTTTCCTCCTTCCTAATGGAACCCTGATTTATCCCAGGGTTTGCCCTTTCTCCACCAGCCCTGAGTTCCCAGGGAAGCGGATCCCACTCACTAGGAGTGGGTGAGTGCCAGCGCCTGAGGCCAGGAGCCCTTATGAAGGTGGCTCTGGTGGGCTTGGGGGAGACCCGCTTCAGCCAGCAGTGGGGGAAGCCCACAGCTGAGGACACCCAGAGGACCGGCAGTTCCTGCAACAACGGAGTCCTGCGTGCCGTCTTGCGGGAAACCAGCGCTAAGGCTCCAGGAAGTGGCTGTGGGGGCTACTGGCCTGCGGGAGGGCCCAGGTAGGGGCAAGAAGAATGCTGGTGGGGGGCCTGGCAGCAGGGACCCAGCTCCTACCTCTCAGACGGATGACGGCCACAGGCCACACTTGTGTCCCCTCCCCAGCAACACGTTGTTACATGGGCCTCCCCCACCAGCCGAAATCCGGGGAGAAGAAAAGACAGGGCAGGGGAAGGGTTGGGGGTCCTGAACCAGAGGAGGGGTTCCCCTGAAAGTCTAGAGTTCTAAACAGGAAGTGCTGTGTGACTCGGATGCGTGTTTTCTGCCCCTCAGCAGAAGTCAGGGGCTTGAAAGCAAAGCCAAGCGTAGGGTAAAGAAAGTCACGCCTTTGCACACTTGAGCTGTGCTGGCTTCGTGCTTGCTTCACAAGTGTTTATCATCACAAGCATCTGCTCCCCACCAGCTCTCTGTGGGCTGCTTGTGGATGCCGTCAGCCACACTGTCCCTGTCCTCGGGGAGCTTCTTCCCTAGCACAGGAGGGGGCCCCTCCAACGAGCGGGCTGTCCTGCCTGACACCCCTCCCCAGGCCTGGGACCCCGGCCAGCTTCTCCTCAAACATGGCTCCGTTGCTGGTCACCTGTCTCCTGCTTCACGCAGACCTCCCCAGTGGGGCCCACCTGAGGCCCTCAGGCAGGACCCCCGCTCCTCCCCTCATTTCATGTCCCCTGACCCTGACTTCTGCCCAGAGTAGAGCTGGGTTTGCTGCTGGCCTCAGGTCCTCTTCTCTCCATCCACCTCCGGGCCAGTTTTGCCCGGTCTCCACCCACTTTAGTCTTCACTCAGTCCTTCTGCCTTTTCAAGGCTCTTGCCTCCCCCTTTTCTCATGGATGCACATGACAACCCTGAAAGGTTGGGTGGGTTTCGGCAGCCCCTTTTCACGGAGGAGGGACAAGATGCAGAAAGGGAAAATGCTGTCCAGAACCTCCTGAGAACTCCCAGCAAACTTGGGTCTCACCTCCAGCTCCAGTCCCCTGGGCAGCTCCCAGTCTTGAAGGCTGGGCCCAGTGACCAGGGACTGGACCATGTGGAACCAGTGGCCTTAATGCCCCGACTGCTAGCCTGGGACGCGAGCCCCAGAGGCAGAGTTTATTTTCTCTCATTGGGGTGTCACATCCATCCTTGCAGGAGGACAAGCCTCCTCTGAGGCACGAAATCTCTGACCCGAGACCTTCTTCCTGCTACCGGATCTCGCCACCCTACCCGACATTCTCCTGGAAGGCCTGGCTGGGGCAGCTCAAAGGTCACAGCCTCTGCTGGCAGAGCCCAGGCGACTGTTGGAGGGAGGATGGAGGAGGGGCTGGTGCCGCGGATGGGGTTTTTTATTTTAAAGTCACATTTATTGATAACCCCTTTTGGGGCTGCTGTCATTCTAAGTCTTTTGTTCATTGTCATCATAAACACTAATATTTATTGAGTGCTCACTAATCTCCAGAAAAGGGCCAAGCACTCATCATCTCATTTCATCTTCACAATAGTCCTATAAGGTACCACCTAACAGATGTGGAAACTGAGGCACAGAGAGGTCAACTTACCAGACCATGGTCATACAGCTGAAATCCCGACATGCCCGTAGCCCCAAAGCTATGCATGATCTCACTGGAGAGCCACAACAACCCTGACAGGCAGGATCAGTGTTGTTATCCCATTTTACAGGTAGGGCTCTTGAGGCGCAGAGAAGTTAAACAACTTGCCCAAGGTCACACAGCTGGTAAGGGGCAGAGCAGACTGTGGAAACCAGCTACACCCTAAAACTCTTTTTCTTAACCCCTACATTTATTGCTTCAGCTGTGAAAGCTTAGGGTGATGGGGCAAGAGGTTTGGCTTGCTGAGAAAGAAAAATCTAATTAAGTCCTTTCAAGTCCTTTGAGTAACATGTGGCCTCCTCCATGGGGCCAACTTTGGACCACTCTCATCTCCTTGCTAAGGATGGCTTCCTGGGCACCCCCAATGGGGATCGAATGCTAACCCTCATCCAGACACTGCCTGTCTGAGGAGTAACGACACCCAGCCACACACACACATCATTCTCACGGGTTTATTGTTCCTCCTTTAATTTAGAAGTAATGAAGTAGAAACCTGACTGAGAACTTGACCTTTCACTTATCAAACTGGACTCCTGCCCATCCTCTCCAGTACAGAATTGTGGGTAAGGGCATGGACTTCAGAGTTGAATAGCCACAGGTTCAAATCCCGACTTTGCTACTTACTAGCTGTGTGATCTTGGGCAACTAGCTTAACCTGTCTGAGTTCCATTGCCTTTCTCTGTAAAATGGAGGTCAAAATAGTATCTACCCCATGGGATTTGGAGGGTTAAATGAAAGAGTACATGTAAAGTGTTTAGCACTATTCTTGGCTTGGAGTAAACACTCAATAAATGATAGCTATGGCAATTATTATGGTTATGAAGTCAGAAATAACGGCATTTGTTCACAAAAGTGCATGACATTTTCTTCTGTGCTTTAACCAGACAAAGAGTTAACACTTAGAGGGCTCTTAGAGAGCCCTGGTCAGCCACCGTTCAAAATGCTTTAAGAATATCAATGTATTTAATTTTTACAAGCTTTATAAGAGAGGTACTGCTACTCCCAATTTATAGATAATGAAACTGAGGCATAGAGAGGCAGTGTCCCCTGCCTGGAGTCACACAGCTGGCGAGTGGCAGGCTGACTCCAGGGCCCGGCTGCACTGCCGCTGGTTCAAATGAGCCCCCGAAACCCTGGAAACCAAGAACAACAAACAGGCAGGGGTCAGGTTAAGCTGAGATAACCAGAGCATGATGGATGGGGCTGGATGACCATTTGAATAAAATAAGAATAGATTAAAGTCACTGGCTTTGAACTGGTGGGACAAACTGCGTAATTCCTCACTTCCTTGGGCCCCTGATACTTCCAGGTTGAGGTCAGAATCAGAATCAGAGTGAGGCAATCTTGGGGGTAGGTCTTGCTAGGGGCCGTTGCAGGCTCAATTCCGCAGATTCAGGCCAAGGGCAGGCATTGTTCTTAGGCTGCCAGTTCCCAGAACAAACACCGGCTCAGGGCAGAGGGGCTGGGTTGCCTGGACACAGAACGGGGCAGTGGGCCCAGAGAAGGGGCAGAGATTCACTATCAAGTGATTAAGGTGGAAACCAACCTGCGGTGGGGCAGGGATTGCCCATTGGCCTCTGCTGGCTCGGACCACTCAGCCTTATTTCTGTAATGATTTGGAGTCGTATGGTCTCTGAACTTGAACTTGTCACCCTTGACTGAATCTCCAAGAAGCAGCAAGATCCTCCCACATGACCCGGAGATATCTTCCCAAAGAGAGTTACATTGTGTCACACCCTCAATCCCACCTCTGGTCCTTCCCAGGAAGTCAGCAGTTGCAAAGTGGTACTCCTTTTCCACATCCCAAAGGCACAAAGAGTTCTCCAGCAAAGCTCGTACTATGTATACTACAGCTGCATACCACCTCCTCCAGGCAGCTGGCTTTGATTTACCTCAATCATGGTACCAAACTCAATTGTCTCCTGAATCCTCAAAATCTTTAGTTATCATTTTCATTTCAATGTATGTCAATTCCATGTTTTTCTACCCTCTCTTCTCTATTAGACTGAAAGATTTCTAATGGCTGCAGTCATTTATTCTTGATTCAGTATTCTAAGAGGAATTGTGGGAGATTAGGTGTTGCAAACAGAAGTGCCTACAAGGAGTCAGGCAGGATAAAGAAGTGAAGCAGGCTGGGTGTGGAGCAATAGGGAGTGGTGGAGACCATGGAAAAGTGCTGAGGGCTTCTCTGTGCTTAAAATGAAGTGGCTGCTCCTCAGCTGCCACCAAGTACTGCCAGGTGGGGATACAGACCCATTATTGTCAGATCTTAAAATATTAAAGAAATGCCAAAAGTCTGATTTTTTAAAGGCAAAAATCTCCTGATTTCTAAATGTTGATATTAATATTTTTAATTTTTTTGAAAACCCTTCTGCAAGCCAAACAAAGCCTAGGAGGAGCTGCATTTGATCTTCAAGCTGCTAATTCACAGTACACAATCTCTGGGGACCTTCCAGTTCTCAACAGTTTCAATTCTATGGCTCAGAACTGCTGGCCCAGAGTGTGTACTCAGCAAATCCTGGCTGAATTAAGTGAAAGGATGGGTGGGCCCACTGACTATCTCCTTAACTAAGGATCTATGAAAAAACAATGTCATAACAGGGTTTGGAAACTGAACTTCTGTTTGGGTGTTAGGTCTGGCAAAGTTTGGAACTGTTGGGTGACGTTACCTTTGAGCATGCCTGCTCCCCTCCCTTTTGCCTCTCTGCTCCCAGCAGGCATGGAAGCACCGAACAAGTCCACAACCTAAGTCGATGAGTTAGAAGGCTGGGTTTTACTCAGGCCTGGAGGTAAAGTAGGGTAAGGATGAGCAGTGACTGGGAGTGAGGTACTTTATTGACACTGGGTATCTATTCATCTTAAATCTTATTTTAAATTGTGTGCAACTAAAAATATATACAGTGACTAGTCATGAGTGAATGCAAATGCCTGGCCATAATACAGAGTGTTTTAACTTATAAAAGCAAAGTTGGGGAGAAAATCTTGCTTATCTCTGTCTCTCAATGAATCATGTCTCAAGCAGCTGTTATTGGCCTCAAGGCCATGATTAAGGCATGCACGGGTGAAAGTGGGCCAGGAAGCCGTGAGAAATACCAGCCTCATGGGCAGCAGCCTAGAACCCCCCATGGACCTGACACCCCACACCTGCCTGAAGGGCACCACCAAATGCTCTGGACCTAACAGATGGCCAGGATAAGATGCTTAGCATCTTCTACGTGCCAAGCCGTAGCTGGAGCACTTTGCATTCGTTATTTTTAATCTTTATAACACAACTTATCTGCAAGTTCAAGTATTCTAATCTACCAAGGCTCAATAAGTTTAGATAAGTTGACCAAGGTCAAATAGCTAAGAAATGATGGAGCAGGGATTCTCGCCTGGGTTGGTCAGATTCTGAAGTCCATCTTCTTTCTGCACTGCTGCCTGGAGAACTAGAAAAATGGGACAAAGTTGTACAGGGAAGCACTGGCAGAGTTGAGATGAAAGCCCAGATGTCAGGGCCCTGCTTTTAGTACTAGACTACTCTGGGATGGCGAATACCTGGGACACATGCTGCTACTATGCCAGCCAGGGCCCATGGCAGACCTAACTAATCTATTCCAGTGCTGATTCTTGCACTTTGGGCAGTCACAACCAATCAATCAGAGCTGGCACCTGTGATTAAACATATTTACCATCCTCAGCCAGGGTTCTGCACAACTGCAAGTGAAAAAGGCCTTTCTAACCTAGGATGTAGACACTCTGACCAGAGTCTCGTGGCAAATAGAGGCAAACAAAAACCACTATCTTTCAAATGGAAAGGGGCTTAAACATGCCACAGAAGGAGCAGAAGGCAAATGGAAGGATGAAGCGAGACCCTGTAGTCTTACATGCCAGACCAGCTAGGCTGGGGGTTGGTGATCCGTTTGCCCAGCTAGCCGTGTGACTTCATGTGTACGTGTCGGGGTGTGGGGTGCTGGGGTGACCGAGGAGCCTAGGAATGGATATATCTGCACTATGAACAGTGAAAACACTTTGGATTTTACATTTGGCTTTACTTTTTGAAAAAAAGTTTGGTTTGTTTTGCTGATATGTATTTATCGTTAAAATAGTTCTTTAGCAACATGAAAGGACATTTTGTGAAAGAAAAGCGTCATCCCCAGTCCCCATCCCCCACCCAATTGTTTCCATTTTCTCTTCTCCCACCTGATGCTGGTCCACATACACACCTGTTTACGGAGCTGAGCGCAGCGTGCAGGCAGTTTGGCCCACTGCTTCTTTTACTTAACACAACAAGGTACACACATCCCCATGTTTGTGCAGCCTTCAAAATTCCATTTTTAAATGGCTGCACATTGCATCATGTTTATACCCCATGACTTACCTATTTGTTGGTTACTAGATCTTGAGGATTTTGCTATTTGCTACAATGAATGAATTTGTGCTTATAACACTTTGAAAAATTATTTTCTTTGGCTAAGGAAGCGGGCCTATTGGGTCAATGGGAAACCTGTGTATGAACATTGTGATGACTTTCTGCATTTACTTTTCTTATTAGAGCAGTTGTAAGTTTACAGAAAAATCATGCAGAAAGTACAGAGTTCCCAGATACCCATCTGCCCCTCACTCGCACTAGCTTCTGACCTCACAGAAAGCTCTGGGGAGTTTTCAGAACACTGTACTCCATGGGATCCTACAACAATCCCAAAAGGGCTTCTGAATTCTATTATACAGATGGGGAATCTGAGGCTTGGAGGGTAAGAAGCCTATTCCAGGTCACTCAGCCAAAAAAGAGGCCTCGTTGGAACTACCACTTGTGTTTCAGGCTCCTTGTCCAAAGCTCTTTCCATCAGACCTGAGTCCTGGGTGCAGGGGTGGTTTGGGGCAGGGAGGGCAAAGTTCACAGTGAATGGGGACAGCAGCGTCAAGAGCAGGCGGAAGGCTCTCTGGTTGCCAGTTATCCCTCCTCACTGCTCCCCCTCCTCGTGGAATGTCCCTTCCCGACGGGAGGCTCTGCCTGACTTTTAATCAAGAGAAGATGCTGCTGGAGCAGGGGCGGGGGCACCCCGAGGAGCCTGGGCTGTGTTCTGAGGGGCCCATGCTCATGAAGGGGCTCACAGCAGCTGCCTCTCTGCGTAAAGGCCCCCTCCCCACAGCGGGACGCCCGAGAGGGGGCTCTGGTGGGAGGGCAGGCCGTGTGAGAGAGCTCTGCAGAGGGAAAGGCTGGGTGGTCTCTGAGAGCTCTGGTCGCTCTCTGCCCGAGGCACTGGGAAAGCACAATAAACACAGACGGAACAGCCTCTGTCCAGCTCTGGTCAGGGCGAGTTCACCTTGGCTGATAGGATCGCTTCACTGTCCAGAAGGGTGGGTCAGCTTTGCCCGGCCAGGCCCACTTCTGTCCCCACCAGGCCAGGATGGGGGGATCTGACTGCGCAGGCTCCCCCAGCACCACCCTCCCTTGCCCCTCTCCTGGGTCCACACCAGCCCAGCCTCCCTGCCCGGCAGAGTCTTATCCAGCCAGTGAGTCAGCGATTATCTATTGAGCCCCTACTTTATGTATCTGGCACTGCTCTAAGTTGGTGCTGGGGCTACAGAGGTGAAAAAAGAGCGCTGGTGTAGGCCCTCAGAGTTTCAGTTTTCTTATCTGTAAAATGGGGATAAAGCATTAGCTACCTTGTATGGTTGCTCTGAGAATTAAATGAGACAATATGCTTCGAGGGCTTAAACTGGTGCCTGACACATAGTAACTGCCACATCAGTATTAGCTTTTATGTTATTATTTCTAGTTGCAGGAGATAGACAATAAAGTATGTGAGAAAAATGCAGGCACTTATACCTGCTTTGAAGAAGTTAAAATATAGCAATGTAGTGGAGAGGCACTGGAGTTTGGAAAATACGTTAGCTCAGGTGGTAGAGGAAGGCCTTTCTGAGGAGGGGATGTTGGAGTCGAAACTTAATTGATGAGGAGCTGGCGTGAGAGGATCTGCAGAACACACATTCTATACACAGACAAGCAATGGCAAGTGCAAAGGCCCTGAGATGGGAACAAGCTTGGGGGTCTGGGGAATAGAAAAAAGGCCCATATGGCTGGAGCTGTGCTGTCCGATGTGGTAGATACTTCAATGAAAATTAATTGAAATGAAATAAAATAGAAGGTTCAGTACCTCCGTCTCACTAGCCGTATCTCAGCGTTCAGTAGCTGCCCGTGGCTAGTGGCTATCATATTGGACAGTGCAGACTGAGAATATTTTTATCATTGCCAAAAGTTCTTTTAAGCAGAGTTGCTTTAGAGCTTTGAAAAAAAGGAAGAGATTGGCATGAGATGAGGCACGAGTGGCAGGCAAGGGCCAGACCTCAAAGAATTTTAGGCTAGAGCAAAAAGATTGGCATTTTTCCTAAGTGCACTGAGAAACCTTCAGGATGCCTTAAGCAGGGGAGTGATGTTATCAGGCCTGACTTTGGTGAAATCACTTTAGCTTAGGAGTGAAGGAGGGACAGTATTTCTGATTCTCCACTTCTCTCAGCCTGAGGAATCCTGAAAAGTCAGAGCCGAAAGGGGACAGATGTGTTCACTCATGTTCCCAAGCCTAGAAGTTCTGAAGAGTACGCAGAGAATGCCACAGAAACTTCTGGGACTTAGCATTTTCCCGAGGGATGCACAGCTCCCCTTAGCAAAAGCAGAGATGGAGCTGCCGGTCCATCCTGGGCCCACAGACAAAGGCCCCTGTAGTGGGTGCCGGGCTGCACCACCCCGAGGCCCCTTCAGGGGGTGAAAGTCTTAATTTCCAGATGCTGGAGTGCTGCCCACCCTCCTCGGGCACTGCCTCAGCTGAAGAGAGCCCCCTCCTGGCCCGGCCCCCAGGCCCAACCTGGGACATCTCAGAAGGGCCATCCCAGCTCCAAAGCAACAGATCGGATCAGCTGAGGCCCTCATTGAGACTACCTCACAGCTCACCTCTGCTCTGCCTGCTCCTGCTTCCTTCCCTTCCCTTCCCAAGGTGCTGATCCTGAGAGCACCTGAGAAACTTCCTGTAGTCCAGCTCCATTTCAAGGTCAGCTTCCCAGGGAACCCGATCTGCATCTGCCCCCCTCGACATCCCCAGGAGAGGAGTCTGCCCTTTTGCCCACTGGCAGGAGCCAGCCCAGGAGCCAGGGGAATGAAGCAGCTACATTATGCCCGCACAGCTTGAGTGGTGCCATTGCCGTGACCAGACTGGGAAGGACTGCCAAGTAGGCACTTCCTCAGAATGAAGGCCTCTGACGTGCCCCCCGTCCCCGCCATGGGACATGCCTCGTGAGTAAGGAGCAGTATCTCTAAGTGCTGCCCTGTGCTGTATATCCCATGGGTGGTGGTCCTGGTCCTCCTTCTCCTCAGAATGCCTCATCCTCCTGAAGGCAAAGCCCCAGCTCTGAGGGGGACAATCATAAGCCCAGTTTCCTCTAACTCCTAAATGCCTGAACTGGGATTTGAACCCAGGACAGGTTGATTCCAGAGTCTGCTCTCTTTGCCCTGAACCATATTGGGCTGTGTAGCCTAACCTCACAATTCCAAACTCAAGGATTTCATGTCTTAACTCACACATTCTTTTGAAGGAACTCAGGAATTTGAATCTCAGTTTGCCTCTGTTATAATCAAGAATCAAAGTGACATCCTCCTGCTTCTACCCCCACCTCATCCAGCAGGAGTTTTATGGCTTCCCCACAGCTACCATCTAATGTCTGTCTTAGGCATGGCTTTTCCAGGCTTGACAAATACTGCTTTGATGTACTAACAGCTCCTAATAGGGACACTGGTTAATAAATCATTACATGGAGCCCAGGATGGTCAAACCAACATCCTTCCCTGACCTCCGACCTCACCAGGAGCTGGCAGTGGGGCCACTCCATATCCCAGGAGCGCTGGGGCAGGACAATTCAGGGAAGCTGAAATCACCTAAGCAGCTCTCACTGGGCAAGGAGGCTTGGAGAGAGGCCAAGGACATTGTGACTTTAGCAGATGGGAAAAAACACCCCTGAAGGAGTCACTTGGGGATCCCAGGAGTCTGTCTCCAGGGACAGGTTGAGGCGAGCGTGGGAAGAGGGCAGGAGACACTGTCCTCGCCGCCAGCCCCCGAGTACAACAGAAGACTACATAGTTGGCCTCTGAAGAATCAGGACCCATATCCTACTAGGGTCAGGAACGCCTGCCCTTTGGGGGATGGGGAGATGGGGGCCAAGATCAGAAAGGAGATGTGAAAAGGGGGGAAACAATATCCTCTCCTTTATTAAAAATAAATAAAAACACAAACCTGCCATTATGAGGCAATAATCCCACACTTCTCCCCAAAGAGAAGGCAGAGGGCTGCGGGGCCAGGGGTGGTAGGGAGGTATGAGTGTGGCATTGCCCATGCGGACCCTGGAGCACCAGGCTAGGCCACCAGGGCATCTGCGCCAACCTCCAGACCCTCTCCTGGAGGGAGTGGGAAAAGGACCCATGGGGAGGGCAGTGCAAGTGTTGAAAGGGTCTTCTCTGGTGGAACAAGAGAGTGGAGCTGAGGCCTGAAAGTGACTTTCTTGGTTTAGGGTTAGAAACCTGTTCTTTGTAAGTGCCATGATTTAAGAATCTTTCACAATTCTAAGTCATTTTCAAAACGGCTTGAATAGCTCTCTTTGTTTTTGACAAAATTGTTAAGAAAATTCCAGTCCATCTGAGCCAGAGGGGAATATGGAAATGAAGTGCTCGGCATGGGTCAGGCAGAGAAGGGAGTTGGGCAGGGGGGAGGGTCAAGGCACCCCGGGAGGCTGGGTGCAGGGGCGGCATCAGGAAACCCCATGAGGACGGCATCACAGGAGCAGATGCGGCAGGATGTGGCAGCTGGGGCTGGGCCAATGTCCACTGCACATTGTACACGGCACCCCAGGGAAGGGGAGCTGTCAGAGGGAGCGTATCAGGGAGCGTGTGACCCTCGCTGCCCCTTAGTGCTGATTGCTTATGCTGTGGGGATGCTTTGTTTTGTTTCATAAGGGGAGGAGGGGGATTCCTTTCTAGTGCAAAGAGACACCTGCCTCTGGAAAGATGCAAACAGAAGTCTGGGGTGGAGAAGACAGGTGAAGGAGAAGCTTCAGAGACAGATCATCAGCCTGCACCGCCAGCGCATCCCGCGTGGACTGGCCTCTGTTTTGCCACGTAGAATTTGTTTATATCTGCGTAGTCCTTATAGCATTCTCAAAGCGATGATGTACATGAGCTTTGGAGCCAAACAGACCTGTGTTCAAATCCTCGTGACTCTCAATAGCTATGAGGCCCCAGGCAAGTTTCTTTTAATCTCCCCAAAGCCTCAGTTTCCTTATCTATAAAATGGAGCCAACCATACCAGTTGTGAGGACGAGACATAAGCAGCAAGTTTCTTGGCAATTAACAGGCCCCAAGTAAGTAGCAGCCTTGCTCCTTATTACTAAGCCACCATGTGGGGTTAGGATGTGTGCTACTGGGTGATTTTCATTCATTTCAGGCCAACGCTTTGCTGACTCCTTGTGACACTCACGCTGCCATCTGATCCATCTTCTTGGCAGCCTCTGCGTTTTTCCTGCCCCTCCCCTGG
This sequence comes from Tolypeutes matacus, assembly GCA_026826555.1. Classification (NCBI taxonomy): domain Eukaryota; kingdom Metazoa; phylum Chordata; class Mammalia; order Cingulata; family Chlamyphoridae; genus Tolypeutes; species Tolypeutes matacus. The sequence goes on along the minus strand of JAKSZT010026914.1, from coordinate 12,201,106 downwards.
AGCCTCTCCGTCTCAGCTAGTGCCAGTGGTTTCCCCACCTCCATGGCTGAAAGGACTTGAGCAGATGACCCCAGGCCCCTTCTGGCACACACAGCCTCTACTCCCACCATAGACAAGCTGGGAGCGGAAGGAGGGTGGAAACATGGGGCAAAACGGGTTGTGTCTCCTGCCTGAATTCTGAGCACAGGCATCTCAGAAGGCATTCTCATTGCAACCTCCCGATGGGCCAGTCCCTCCACCCCCCATGGAGGGCCTTGATGGTAAAAGCCTACTGAACTTCTCTAGGTTTTTGGGCTGATGTAACGGGGCCTGCCGATTCCTTCCGTGGGTCAGGTGGGGAGGGAAAAGGGAGAGAACTGAGAGCCCCTCCCCTCCTCTGGCAGGAGGCCTCCATCCCTCTGTCCCAGGCCAAGTCCTAATCCCCCAGCCGGCAAATGCTGAGAAGCCACGGAGCTGGAGGCTTATACCCAGACCCCGTTATTTATTGGGAGGCTTAGGACCAGGACCAGGGTCGGGCTGGCCACAACCACATTCTCTTCTGTCCTGGCTCTTCTCACCTGGGTTCTAAGTGAGGAGGGGAGGGAAGAGAGGGCAGAAGGAGGGGGAAGGGGGAGAGAGAGACAAGAGGGATGGAGGAAGGGCACTCGTATTGTTGAGGGCCTACTAAGTGCTCGACCCTGAGTAAGTGGTTTACAGGCGCCATCTCATTTAACCGGTGGCAGTAAGTCACGTTATCTAATGCGTGCGCATGTATGAGCAATGTGTAAATGCAGGGTTTTGGAGACAGGATGGTACAGCAGTCAACAGTCCAGGCTCTTGAGTGGGGCCTGAGATCACACCCCAGCCCTGATACTTAAGGGATGACCCTATCTACAGAGACACGTTACTTCCCTTCCCTGATCCTCAGTTTCCTCATCTGTAAAATGGGAGTAAGAATTCTTACCTCCTAGCATTCTGTTCTAAGTGGCATGGAGCCCTCAGCATGGGGTCTGGCACGCTATAAAGGACTCAAAAGACAGTAGCTATAAAGAGGAGGAGGAGGAGAGGAAAGAGAGAGACAGCTGAAGAGGAGAAGATAGGAGAGGGACAAGGAAGGGTGTCTGAGCACAAGAACTCACCTACCTGTCTCCACCTGGGATTTTACCAACTTCAGTTTTCTATCCCCACTGGCGGTGTTTGGTGGTGGGGAGCTCCAGAAGAGCTAAGAAGGATGGCAGCAGAGCCTGCACGCCCAAAGGCATGCACATCCTGCTTCACCATCAGCCACTGGACAGAGGAGGGACCTAGGGGGGAAGCTCATTTGGTCCCTGATTTAGCTGTCCCGGGGCTCGTAACTGAGAATCAGAAACCCGCCCCATGTCTTTAAGGGGGCACCGGTTGGGAGCACAGGAGGGAGGTTAAGACGATTAGCTGGTGCTAACACATTTAGGATGTGGAAGAAGTCTTTTCTTGGCAGCCCATCAAAGGAAGGATTGAATGTCCCTGAGCTTGGAAAGAGCAGAAGGGGAGGAAAGGGCTGGGGGATGGGAGCCGGAGGGCGTTATGTGTTTACCAGCTGAGATTTCTCTCTGGACAGGCACCGGGGGTGTGCGGGAGTCAGGCAGGCGTGCTGGGCCTGGCCAGCTGTCTGTCCTGGCGCTGGCCTTCCCGTCAGCCCGTCTGTCTGTCGCCGCCCCGTCCCCACTGCCCCAACCCCAGCTCAGGTTATGTCCAAGCAGCTGGGCTGAAAGGTGATCCTGGAGGAAGAAGGCCCTTCCTGTTGATTAGGAATGGGGATACTCTCCCCATCCCCCTCCAGCTTGACCAGACCCCCTCCTCACCCAGGCTCCCTGTCCTGGGGCCACCCCCTGCACCTTGTCACCAAGAGCTGGGCAGCTCTTTATCTAGCTTCTACCATAACCAAGGGAAACTCAATTGGCCTCCCCGAGAGATGGTAAACCACTCACTAAAGCTTCATCGAAGGTTATTTCCTGCGTGGGCTGGAGGGAGGGCAGGGGAGCCGTATCATGTCCAGGAATGGTTCATTCAGAACTGCTTGGCACTGGCTCTGGACCAGGCCCTGTGTCAGGCACTGGGGAGGCAGAGAGCAAGACACCATCCCCGTTCCTGCCCCAGGACCTGCCCCTGGGAACTCCTCATCTAGTGGTGCAGAGAAAGATGTGGGAACACAAAGATACACCAACATGGAGCATATACACCACAGTGGCTCTCAGAAGTTAATGGGCAAAAGGATTACCTGGCATGTGTATCTAAATGCAGATTTCTAGGCCACACCCTTGATGATTCTTACACTGTAGGGCAAGTGTGGGCCCCGGGCATCTGCATTTTCAAGCAGAGCAGGTAGTTCTGATGCAGGCAGATGTTGGAGTTGATTCACAGAAAGACTGAAATGTAGGGAGCAGGGGTATAGTGACAAGAAGGGGTGTAGAGTTGTAGGGTCGGGGGTGAAGGAGGCAGGAAATACTTTCCGAGGAGGTGCCCTTTAGCTGACTGATGGGGAGGGGCAGCAGGCTGAGGGAGAGGCAGGAAGGAGGCAGGCTGGTGGGTTGGGGAATGCCTAGTTTGATGTGACATAGGGGTGCGGAGGGGTGTAGAGAAAGAAGAGGCTGAGCAAGAAGGCAGAGGGAGATCTTGGAAGCACTAGGGACATCAGAAAGTATCAGAACCGTATCTTAGGGGAGTTTAATGTCTTTAGCAAGGGAGGGTCTTGATGGGGTTTGCCCTGGAAAGCCTGTCCTAGCTGCAAGGTGGAGAATGGGCTGCAGGGGACCAGAATGGAGGTGGGGGCAGTTGTTAGGTTGTGGCAATACTCTCAATGAGCCAGTGGTGGGTAGGAGGAAGGCGGTGGCTGAGGCTGAGGAGGAGAGGACAGAGATGGAGACTGCCAAGGAGGCTGAATCTGTAGGACTTGGGACCTGGCCCACCGAGAGGTGAGGCAGAAGGAGAGCTGAGCTGCTTCTCAAGTTTCTAGTCTTGGGAGTGGGGAAGAGTGCTGCTTCTCCTTGAGGCTGGAGATTCAAGAGAAGGGGCAGGTTTAAGAGGAAAATGGGGCACATAGTTTTAGACCCAGTAACTTGAAGATCCCCAGACGCCATCCCAGTGGAGATGGGCAGTGGGCAACTGGACATATAAATCCAGAGAGCAGGGAAGAAAAATGGGCTGGAGACACAGATCTGAGAGAAGGCAGAACCCAAGTCCGTGGCTTTCAACTATTTTGGCTGACTGTGTGCAAGAAAATCACAACCTGGAACACACCTACAAAAACAAACTTCATGAAACAAGAGTTCCCTTACTACATGCGATGCACTTGATATTTTCTACTCCGTTTTCCTCTATACTGTATTGTTTAATTAAATAAAAATGCTAGTTACAGCCCACTAAATTGATTTTGTGACCTGATGGGTTGTGACCTGCAATTTGATGAACATTGATCTCAACGGAAAGGGAATCACCAAAAAGAATGAGATCACTAGTGTTTAGGAGGCAAATGTGGGATCAAGGAGCCCCAACAGTTAAAGCACAGGTGGAAGGTGAGCCAGCAAAGACAATGGAGAAGGCACACATGCAAAAAACTGGGAGACAATGTCTTGGAAGAGAGGACACCAGTTCAAGCAGAAAGGAGTGGTCAGCAGAGAGATGTTAGGATGCACGAGGCTTGAGGCTCAGAGTAGCACTGGGACCCAGCAGGGTGTGGCCTGGGGGTCAATGCAGCAGCCAAATCCCAGATACTGCATCAGACTCAGGGAAGGTCAGCCCAAGATGGGGCCTTGGAGGTGCTCGGGGCCATGCTACAGGCAGGGAAGCCAATTCCCACGGAGGTGCAGGGATGTGCCCAAGGAGACCCGGGGCTCCTTCTCCCTGCTGTCTCATCCCTCACCATCTGGAGCACATGTGGCCTCTCGGGGTCTTGGGGAAGATATTCGTCCTTATCCTCACTCATGATGTGTGAGGCCGAGTAGCAGGGGATTTGTCATCTCAGTTGAGTCACTCATCATTCGTTGAGGCCAGACACTGTGCTAGGCCCAAGGCCTAGGTGGACCTAACCTGACCTGGGGTCGGGGTTAGAGACAGCTCCCCGCGGATGGCAAGTGTCACTAAGACCTGAAGGGTGAGTAGGAGAGAGCTCAGCCAGAGAGGGGCAGAGTGCATGGGGGGGGGCCTCAGAAGGAGAGTGTCCCACCCACTTCCCACTGGCCCTCTGGGAGAGAAATCAGGAGAGATGTCCTGGGCTCCAAATTGTTGGGAAAGTCTGGGGAGCAGTAGACTGGAGGTGCTTGGCGACCCAAGGCTGCCAGAGCCCAAAGAACTGGCACAGGCCCTTTCTGCCTATATCATGTCCTTCCCAACTCAGGCCCTAGCTTGCCTGTCTGTGACTTCTCCATCTTCCCAAGACACCTGTAATACACTGGATGTGAAATTTATGGGAAGCTAGGGAGAGCCTGTGTCTGTCCCAGGCTAGACCCTTCTAGGAGAGGATCTTGGAGAAGTCATAAGCCTTCCAAGGAGCAAACATAAGATGCTACTCCTGGGAAGAACCTTGGGCACCATCTAATCCAATGTCCCTTTTTGTAGATAAGGTAGCTGGGGGAGGGGGACAGAGAATCTTATCATTAATTGGGCATACGACCTCAACATAATATGGTTCTCTAGCAGGTCTCTCTGGTAAACACCTACTCATCTCTCAAAACCCATGTGAAATAATCACCTTCCTTGGGATTCTGGAAATCGAACCCACACTCCCCAGAGTAAAACCACTGCAGACAGTACATCAACTCAGGAGCTGAGGCCCAATTCCAGCTGTCAGCACAGTGCTGCTGTAATAGACAGGTTGCATTCACACAGTTTATGCACTCTCGTGGCTTTAAGCTTCCTTCAAGGCCAGTGATGCATTGTTGACCAACATGATTTTAAGGGCCTTTAAGGTACCCTCAAATGCTGGAAAAGCTCAGCCAGCACTCCCTTCTTACTGCCAGCAACAATGATATCTGTCATCACCATGCCCATACTGTCAGCTAACACTTCTACTGTCTTTACTTTCTGCCTCCTACTGTTCTAAACACTTGCACTTTTTAACTCATTTAATCCTCACAACCACCTAACAAAGTGGCTACTATCATTAACCTATTCTACTGATGGGGAGCTGAGCCACGAAGTTAGGCCACCTGATGTTTGGACTGGGATTGACCTTGATGGAAGCAGTTTTCATGTCCACTCACTGTGTAGCTCCCGGGCTTGCTGGGGGTGTGACGGGGAGAAGGGGAAGAGAACTGACGAGACACGCAGCACAGGGGGGTGGGCAAACCTGCTTGCTGTCCCAGTCACAAGTGTCACGCCAGCCACCGGCATTTGCTGAGCACAGCACCAGCCACACCATGTTGTCCATCATTTCCAGCACAGAGTGCTTTCCATGCCCCACATGCTGTTCCCTTGTCCAGGATCCCCTTCTGCCCTCCCCAACTCAAATCCTACTCACCCTTCAGGATGTAGATCAAACCCTCCTTTGGGAAGCCCTTAGGGTTTACTAGTTGTGGCAGTTTGAAGTTCTTTTATGAATCTCACAAAGAATACGTTCTTAATCTGTTCTTGTGGGTGTGATACCCTTTGATTGCATTAGATTCACTTTAGATCACTTGATTAGATTGCTTTTGATTGGGCTGCATCAGCGAGCCAGCTTGATGTGATATAAATGGAGATACAAAGACAGAGAATAAGGAAGCTGCCATATTTGATCCTGCCATATGAGAGAAATGACTCCAGGTTTGCTGACAGCTGCAGAAAGGCAGAGAAGCCCTGAGAGACTGAGAGAGGAAACCTAGAGACAAGCCCTATGTCTCCTACCATCTGTCTAGGAGATGGTAGATTCTGGAGGGGAAGGCAGATAATTGACAGCTGTCTTTCTTTGCCACATGGCAGGACCCTGAAAAAGCATCTCTGCTGATGCCTTGATTTAGACATTTCACAGCCTTAGAAGTGTAAGCTTTTACCCCAAGTAAGTCCCCTTTATAACAGCCAACCTATTTCTGGTACTTTGCATCAGCAGCCCTGTGGCAAACAGCCACTAGTCCATTTGCTTCTGAGTCCCCTTGGGTGTTTTTCACATTATATCCTTTATTTTTGGGTCTCTGTCCTGGTGGACAATGACCGTATCTGTCAATGACCGTTTGAGTTTGTGACCCCACATACCTATCACAGTGCCTGGCCCAGGGTGAATGATCAGCAACTTTTTATTGATAAGTCAGTCCAGATGTATTGATTCCTAGCCCTAGGACCTTTCCACTGGACTGCAGTGCCTCTTCTGGTGGACGCTGCAGGAATACTGGGAATGTAACGGAAGCAAATGGACCTCCCCAACCCTGCCACCATCATCGCCATCACAGTCAACCTTAGTTAGCACTTACTACACGCTGGGCCCGGTGACAGATGGCTTTACATTTGTGATCTCATTTGATCCTCGCAACAGTTCACAGAGTAAGTCTTCTCATTATTCCCATCGTATGGATCAAAGCTGTCCAACAGAACATTTTGCTGTGATGGAAATGTTCTCTAACTGTATTGTCCGATACAGTAACCACTAGCCTTGTGAGCCCTTGAAATATGGCTGGTGCAACTGAGGAACTGAACTTTTCATTGTATTTCATTTTAATTCATTAAATTTAAAAAGCCACATGTGGCTAGTGGCAATAATAATGAATACTGCACTATAGATGATAAAAGACCAGAGAGGTTAAGTAACTTGCCCAAAAGCACACAATGGATGAGAGACAAAGGCAGGACTTGAACCCAGGGTTGTCTGACCCCAAAACCCAGACTTTGAACCACGATGCATTAGTTCCCTTTCTCACCCATAGATTGTTTGGGGGGAGGGGTGGCAGAGGGAGGAATTTAGCATCATCACACCAGCTACAGTGCAGGCTGACCACATCAGCAGCATGACTTTGGGCAAGATGCTGGGCCTTTCCCGGCCTCCAGTTCCTGCTGTGATCCCACTCCCTCTAGCATGGATATGCTACGAGCTGTGATTTATTTGCAGGAGACCTTTGCTCACAGGCTCTGCAGCCAGAGAACATAAACAGTTTATTTTCGCTGCGTTTCTGCAGCCCAGGCAACCGGGAGGATGTAATTTTGCTTGGCCCTGGCACCAACTCCCACATGCGTGTACTCGAGGCACATAAGGGCCTCTGGTCTGGCATAAATGCTGCTGCTGAACTACTGCTGGGCTCTGTCTGAAGCTTTGGTGGCTGGGCGCTGCAGGCTCGGCAGAGAGCTGGGCACCAGAGGGTGCTGGTATGGACACCGGTTCCTGAAGCACACACGTGGGCACCCACAGCCTGCCCGGCTGCTGGAGACAAAGGAGTAGAGGAGACTATGGTGACAGCGCACAGCCATGTCCAGTGCCCAGGAAAACTTGCCCTCAGGCCAGGCCCTCCCCTTTGGATGGGGATAATATTAGTGCCAAATGAACATGGACAGATAAATGTTTCCGAGGGGTCCTTGGAGTGCAGTGATGTGGGGTGGGGTGGAGGGCTGCAGAATGTGGATATCACACAGCGGCTGGGTGTCAGGACACCTGGATTCTGGTCCTTGCTCTATACAGAAGCCAGTCTGAGCTTTTCACAATGCCAGCTTGATGTCGTGGCCCTGCTCAATACCCTTCATTGGCTCCCCATTGCTCTTAGGATAAAGACCAAAACTTTTGGGAAGCGGCTGTGGCTCAATCAGTAGGGCTCCCGTTTACCATATGGGAGGCCCCGGGTTCAGTTCCTGGGGCCTCCTGGTGAAGGCAAGCCCGCCCGCACGGCGTGGTTAGCTGACCCAGCGAGCACGGGCAGCAAGGGGGGGATAAATGAATAAATAAATAAAATCTTTAAAAAAAAAAAAAAAAAAAAAAGTGTAAGACCAAAACTTTAACATGGTCCATGAACGCCTGTAAGTTCTAGCTCCTGCTGACCTTCCCAACCTCATCTCATACCACTCTCTTCCCCCAAGCTCCCTGTTTTACCATACAGGTCTTCTTTCAATCTCGCCACATTCCTCCTGCTTCAGGGCCTTTGCACATGCTGTGCCTGCTGCCTGGAATGTTCTCCCTCCTCTCTTTGCCTAGTCAATTCCTACTGCTTTATCCGATCTCTTCTCAAGGATCACTTCCTCAGGGAGTATTCCTGGACCTCCGGGATTCTGAGGATTTTTTTCTAGTGTCTCATGAAACCCTGTAGTTCTCTTTGGTAATATTGGTCACTATTGCAATTTTACATTTGCTGGTATAATCAATGGACTGTATGCTCTGTGAGGGCAGGGGTCATGCTTTGCTCAGCCTTCTGTCCCCAGCACCTAGCAAGGGCCCAGCACAAACGTTGAATAAATGGATGAATGAATTAAAAAAAGGATGCTATTGTGGTTTTATACAAGGCAATTCTGGTCTCTGTGCATGATCCTTGAGTAACTAGTTGTAGAGCCTCTGCTCCACGCCAGGTGCTGTGAAAGGCAGAATGGATTGTCTGGGGTGGGGGTGGAGGCAGATGTGCAAACAGCCTTTGATGACCCAGAGGCATTAGACTATGCTCAGAGAGAGGGGCAGACTCTAAGGAAGCTTTTAACAGCCACCCTTTACCCTAAGTTAGGGAGGTAGGGTTGGGGCTGGGAATCCAGAAGATTTCATCTAAGCCCAAACTGGAGGATAACTGAGTTAGCAGGCAAAGATGGGAAAGGTTGTTCCTGGCAGAGGGCACAAAAGGGGCAAAGGCCCTGCGGTGAGATCGCCCTGGCTCTTAGTTCCTGGGGGGACTGTGCTGGGGCAGCATGCATGGGGTGGGGCCGCGGTGGGGGTGGGGAAGTGGGAGAGAGGAGGCTGGTGGGGCTGGAGCCCAGATGGGGCCGGGTTGGACTCTAGCACGAAGGCGCTGGCACCACCGTGGGGTTTCAGGCCGAGGGGCGGCAGGAGCCGCCTCCTGAGCAAATCAGAGTCTGGGGCCCCTTCCAGCGCTGACACCCACCTCACAGACCCACCAGGGCCAAGGGCTCCACACTGGGTTAGGATGGCTCCGACTCTTGCCAACAGAAGCCTCAAGGGAGTGGTTTTCTCCTGACGCCAACTTAAAGGTCAAGTGGATCCCAGGTTTCCAGTCAGAACCACTCGGGACTCCGAGTTTTGTCCTTTTACCCAGGCCCCTTGGGGAGCCCATGACATTCCCAGTCTGGACCCTCACAGGGTAACGAGTCCCCTGAGCTTCCGAGCTGCTGTGAGAAGCAGGATTTCCTTTAATTTGTCCTAAACTTACCTCACTCAAGTTTCAAAGTGAGCCCCAGCATCCCAGCATTTCGGGATTTAGTGAACAAGGAAGTGCACCCGAGGGCCAAGGTGGGAAGGGGAACTCGGGACACCTCGTCACTGCAACGGCCTTTTGCCTTTTTGCATCTTGTTCAGCCAACAAACTGGACTCCCACTGCGAAGCGCCGGGACAGACAGGCTGGCGGCCGCCTCTCCCTCCCACACCCAGGCCCCTTTCTCCTCCTGAGAGGGGGCATGAGTTGATGACCTTGAAGGAAAATAAGGCAATTCAACTGACTCCTCGCTCCAGCCCAGAGTCCACAGATGGGGGCCTGTAAATCAGAGCCTGGTATGCCTCTAGCCTGAGCCCCTCTCCCTGCCCCCATCCTGCCCAGAAACCTCCCTGCCCACCCAGGCACCCAGGCACCCTGGCTGAAGCCCTTCTCCAGCTCCACCCCCTTCCTGGCCCAGTCAGTCAATGGCTCAAGTCAGAAAGCTGTAAGTTTTCTGTAGCTTCTCTCTGTCTCTCAGCACCCCCTAAAAGCAGCCCATCAGCAAGGCTTGCCAACGTCACCTCCAGAACACAGGCCAAGTCAGTCCACTCTCCTCACCTCCTTTGTCATCATCGCCTCTCACCTGGACACCCACAGCAGGCTCCCCTCTCCTTGCCCCTCCTCAGCCCCTCTGCATTCATTCTCTGTCAGTGCCAAGGGGGAGCTTATTAAAATGTACCCCAGAGCATGTGGCTTCTCCACTTAAACACCCCAGCAGCTTGCTGTTTCACTGAGGGGGGATTTAGAAGCCCCCCAGGCCAGCATCCCTCCATGGTGACCTCCCTGAGCTGGCTTTCTCCTCCCAGCCACTCCAGCCAGCCTCCTGCTCTTCAGCCGCCCCAGGCCCAGCCCCACCTCAGGGTCCTCAGGGTCCAGCATGCTCATGCCCCATGCCCCAAGTTAAGTCTTCTATCTGCTTATTTAACAGTCACTTTTAGTGCTCATCATTGGCTCTGGAGGGCTCCGTCTCAGCACTGTCGAGTTCTAAGTCACTTGTTAGCTCTTCACACAGCTGGCTCCTCTCGTCAGGTCAAGTGTCACCTTCTCACAGAGGCCTTCCCTGACCACCATCAGACACAACACCCATGCCCCCACCAGGCTCTATCAGAGCGGTCCCTTGATTATTTTTCTTCATAACAATCCATGAATACTTTCTTGTTTGGTTGTTTATGTGCCCATGCACTTATTGTCCGTCTCTCCCACTAGGCTGTAAGCTCCACGGGGGCAAGACCTGTCCGTCAGGTTGACTGGCAATCACAGGAGCCCAGCACAGAGCTGCCCATGGTAGGTGCTTGATAAATATTTGAATGAAGGGGTCACCTTCCCCAGGGAGGCTCTCTACACCCCAAGCCAGCATGTACAGGTGGCAGGATATAATTGTTTCCTGTGGACACAGCTTGGTGGCCTGATCAGGGGATAGGCTTCTTGAAGGCTGTGATCTGGTCTTATAGGCTCATGTCAATATGAAGATAACAACTGGCACCTTCGGCGCGAAGAACAACCAACTTTATCTTGACACCCCTGGGGTCACTGGCTTCACCCAGCTACTTGGGGCAGCCATTGCAGCCCCTTCTATGGATGCAGGAGCTGAGGCCCAAAGTCTAGGCCACCCAGTGTGCACAAGAGCCAGGGATGACCTCCCAATGCCAGAACCAGGGCCTTCCAAAGGCCTGTGCCGCCAGCATGCCTGGTGCTCTGCATGCAGCAGGGCTCCATGGAGGTGTCTACACTCCCTGCAGCCAACAGGCAGCTTAAAGGTGCTCCTGTCCAAACAGATTCCTCTGGAAAGGCTGTTCCTAGTTTCAGAGGTTCAGGAGGAGAGGCAATGGTGGTGGTCAAAAGAGTACTGGACTGGGGCTCAGGAGACCTAGGAATAATAGCTCAGTACCATTTGGCAGGCACCTACTAAGTGCTTTAGATGACAATGGGACAAACGGGGTTTTTACAGATGAGTAAACTGAGGCTGAGAGAGGTTATGTCATTGGCCCATTGTAACACAGTCAGACCCCAGAACTCATCCAGCAGCCAATCCTGCCACTGGTTGGTCCAGGTTCTTCCAGAAGGGCTGAGCAACCCTGGAGAAGCCTCTTCCCTTCTCTGGGCCTTGGACTCTGTGAGTCCCAGTTTCACACCAGATCTTGACGAGGCTGTGGGTTCTGACATGGGTGGGGGAGGGAGAAGACAAGAATGTGTGGGTGCTGCTGTCTCATGAGCTGACATGGGGAGGGAGCTGCCTGGAGGCATGGCATCCTTGGAGCAGGGGTGGACCCTGCCCCACCCAGGGCGCCTCAGGGGGCATGTCCAGGAGTGACCAACCCACAGGGAGCCTGGCCTCCTGTGCTGGTTGGATGACAAACTATGGTTGCATGGAGACAGAGAAGGGCTGGGGACCCTTGGGGCTTCCCAACACCAAGAAAGTGACTCATCACCTCCCAGAAGGATTTGAGGTAACATCCAGCCCCACTACAGAGCTGCTAAAATGAACATCAGGAATGGGCTCCCAACACAAGCTTCCTTTTTGTCTTTTGTTTTTTCGGCAGAATCTTTGAGGCTGTAGTTTTACAGAAACAAGATCCGGTTGCTTTAGGTTCCACCCCACAAGTGGGAGAGGCACAGAGGATGGAGAAGATGTGAGGATCAAGGCTGATTTCCAACTCCCCAGGGCATCTGCTCCTTCCCCAGTAGAAGGGCAGGGTGAGAAAATGTCCCCTAAGGCCCCAAAGCATGGGTAGAGAAGCTCAGATGCAACTTCGACTTCGTTCCTAGGAGAAGTTGTGTGGTGGGTAGAGGCTCCAGGGTGCCTTCAGTTTTAGGATGAGGCAGCATCTTCCATTCTATTTTAAGGGCAGCAGAGGCACTATGGAAGGACAGGGCACCTCATGGACAGATGAATCCACCAGACACCCAGCCTGGCCACTGCTCTCTACCTCTGGAGGTGGCCGGAGCCCACGGCATTGGCTGACACTGGACACTGGCTGTTTTACATCCCTCTGCCTCACCTCAGTTTCCAGAAAACTCCTGCCTCCTTGAAGCCCTGGTCATGGCTCTGGGGACCCATTTGGGGGGCAAGACACCGTTGAAAGAGCCAGAATGAACACCTCTGTTCCTGTCGGGCTGAGTGCTTGGGGCATGTTCCCTTTCCTTTCTCAGGGCCTTTATCCCAACTGCAGAACGAAGGGTGGACACCAGTGGATTTTACATCGTGCTCAGAGATCTGCGGGGGTCTCCAGGGGTGCCTGGAGGGGCCCACCAGTGGGGCAACCCCTGGGCACCCCTGCCTCCCACCCCCTCCACAGTTCCAACCCCGAGGGCTCTGCTTTTACGTGTGTGTGTGTGTTGGACATCATGTGAGATTCTGCTCAAGGCAAGGGCAAGGTCCCTGGGTGTGAACAGCCTGGCTTCTGCAGCTGTAAGGAGACAGGTGCCCCACAGTAACTGCAATCCTGCGAAGGCAGGAACTCCCCTCGGCACCTGCTCAGGCCACTGTTGTCCCTCCCCCCCACCCTAACGGCCCCTTGCCCTCCCTCTCTTAATGAATACCAGAGGCTGTCCCCCACCTCAGACCCTTCCCCAGTTAGGGAAAAGGCCAGCAGGAGGTGGCCAGGAGCAGTTTTCAGAGGCCCAAAGTGAAAATTTAAGTGCTAGGGGCTGGATTCTTTTGGGGTTGAACACACTTTGGAAAGTCAAGTTCTCCTTTTCCTTCATGGTTAGGTGGGAAGAATCAAGAGGGTGGGTGGGGATGGGAATTGAACTCTCTGCCCCCACGCAAAGTCAGGTGTGCTGGTTGGACGTGGACATGCACACCCTCAATTAGCCAGAAAGAGTGCTTGGTTATTCAGCAAGGCATGCTTTAGGAGAAACGGGCACAGATTTCAAAATAATAACATCACAGAGGTTTTTTTAACCTCCACCAACCTCCAGTGATTTCTCTCAGAGTCAGTGCACTCAGTGAATCACATGCCCCACTCTTTTCCTCATTCCCTTTGTGAAAAGCAGAAAACTCACCCCCAGCCAGTACCTCTGGGTGCCCACCTGCAAAGAACACTGCAGTCAGGAATGATGCTTGGAACTGGATTGGTACAGGGACCTGCCACTCAGAGCCAGTAAGGGGGGGGGTCCATGTGGCCATACCAGCCCACTCTGCCCTTGAAGGAAAGGAACTTCTTTATCCAGGAGGGACTCGCATCCAGGGTCTAAAGGGCAATGATGAGGACATTCAAGCTGGCATCTACATGTCCCTTGGGCCTACAGGTCCTGGAGCCTGGGGGCATGGCCGGGAGGCCCCCTCCGTGCTGACCTGCAGGCAGGTGGGGAGCTCTCCCCCCTCGGCCCTGAGCACGCTGCCCTCAGGAGGCTCGGGATCCACCTCCCCTTGGCTGGCCTGTCATGCGGCGTCAGGGCACTGCGTGGCGGCTCACGTAACTATGTGGGGAGTGGAGTTCCACTTCTACACCTGGCCGCCCGGGCCCAGAGCATTTCTTCCCCACTAAGGCGGTTCAAAGGCGTAGGCAGGCCCTGCTGAAGCCCTCTGCCCAGGCTCGACCCCTGTTCCGGGTTTCAGGAGCCTCCCCGGGGATTCACGAGGCAGAGGAGTTGGCTTGCCTGTTTCCTTTAGCCCCCTCCCCCTCTCCCCACATTCCCACAGCACCTGGCCTGGCACACCTGCCACACACAGACAGATGGCAAAGGCCAGAGGGGGTGGGAAGAAGCGTCGGGCTGAAAATGAGTTTGTGAAGTGAGCTGGAAAGAATGAGCAGGCAGGGGCCAGGGCCAGCCCCGCTGCCAATCAGCAACTCTGCAGTCCTCCCCTCCTGCCCCTGTCTGCACTGCACCCACCCTAACCTCCGCCGCAGCCCCCTTCCCCATGCAGGGCCAGTACCCCCTTGCATCGGAGGCTGAGCCGGCTGAGCTGGCTGAGCTGTGGGCCCCTTCTGAGCCTAACGCCAGGCGTGCAGGCTGAGCGTGGTCCTCCACCCCTTTCCCTGGAGCCTCGGTCCCTGCCCTGGTGGTGGCCAACCTCCCGGGGGCTGGGATCCCAGAGGATGGGGGCCCAGGGCTGCAGCTGTGCTGGGAACCCACCTGTGGGCCTGCTGCCCAGGTGCTCTCTGCAAGCAGCCACTGCTTTACCTGTGTGTCCCTCTACTAGGTCAGTGAACACCACTGTCTCCTGGAGTAAGGCGTGGTACAGAGCCAGTGTTCAAGAGCTGTTTGTTGAGAAAGAGAGTGAGACAGAGAGAGAGGAGAGAGAGAGAGAGAGAGAGAGAGAGAGAGAGAGAGAGAGAGAGAGAG